>JALLPE010001311.1:0-12351 GCA_036940025.1 Conticribra weissflogii | reverse complement strand
CATACCATACCATACCATACCATACCATACTATACCAATTAATCACTAATCTTTCTGTATCTGCCACAATCTTCACTCAAATTTGACTGACCTGAGTTGTTCAAACCATTTATGGCATCAACTACCATGAAGAGATAAATATGTGACCATTACCCTCAAAATATTGGAGAAATGAAATGATATGTGACTTTTTAGCTGATGCCAAATGCCAAATTCACACAGCACTCAATATCTTCATTCATGGAGTCAGATTGGCTGTCAATTGTAGCCAGCAGCATCATTTTGAGCTTCTTTGATAATTAGCTGATTGTTGTTTTTGAGAAAGAAAGTTCATGTCAACTTGGTGATTTTTTGATTCTTTTACTAGGGTGACTCTTTATTGAAGCACAGATCAAAGTAACTAAGTTGTGCCTCCTCATCTTCCAATAATATAATTTCTTATCTTCATTTGGATATTCTCTCCTTGTATGGTTAATAATGATTTCATTTACATTATGGATATTATGAAACAACACAATAGAATGAGTGAAGGATTGAGGGCTAATAACATGGTGCAACAGTCTTTTAAGATCTCATGCAACAGCAAACCTTGATAAATATGGCAAAAATAATGTAGTCCTGGAGTGGGAAGTATGCTTCTTTACAAGGGAAAAAATAATGTATTTATTATTTTTAGTACAACTCTTGTGTTTTGGATTTTTACTTTTAAATGAGCAGCTCTTCTTCTCATCAGGTTAAATTTGACGATAGTAAAATAGTAATATGAAAACAGAAATTAACATCATTCCAGTTCAATCTTTACTATGCGAAGCTCATCTATGTGTTTCCCACACTATTTTGCATATTTCCCTCTCCTAGGAGTTCCTGTCATCAGAAGAATTTTCAAGGAATTAAATGTGAAAGTAATATTTTCTACTGGACCATCGCTCTGTTATCTATGTTTCATTGGCTTATTATACAGATAACTCAGCAAATCTTGAATATTGAGGATGAAATCAAAAAAATTGTGTTCAATCGGTAAGATAAGTACATTGAGTTGATATTGCATCAACCAACGCCCTCTTTTCAGTGTTCGATTTTTATCTGCTTCGAAGGATTCGAACTGATATGAATAATGAAACAGGATGTGGAGACCAAAAAAAAATTCGCAAATTTTCAACAACATCATACTTGAGTCCTTCTATCTATATTATTCCAATTCACTGTCGAATATGAATATGTTCCTTTCTCTCACAACATTTTCTTTTTTCCAAATTTACCACAAGTATTCACACATAAGATTCTTCGGCCAGAGCTTGATTTCAACAACCCTGCCCGTTATCAGTTCGATGGCTCCAACAAAAGTCATTGCTTTAGACGAGGAAACTTTTTCAAATTCCTAGTGGTATGAAATGATCATCCCGATCGCCTCTCACAAAATAATATTGCTGTTGCGTTCCAGGTTCATGTCAAATAATTCCAAATCACAGATTGTCCCCATCCAAGTTGACTACAACTTCCTCAGGTTCTGCACCTCCGTCATCATTTTTCCCCCTTGGCGCGTTCATAGCTGCCATAAATTCCCTATCAACCGATTTCACGTTCGCTGATGGCCCGGGTGTGTCCTTTACAACAGGTATTTTTGGTGGAAGCGAATGAACATACAGAGCAAAAATTAACACCAAGATGACGACCCCTCCTAATGCGTATGGCAAGATTTTGAAGCAGAACTGTCAATCAAAATTTGTTCAAAAAGGGTGAAAAAGTTAGAATGATGACATCTAAGTAGCATGCATGATGCGATAGACGTGAACAGTGGGGAGCGAGAAATAAAATTCAAAGTGGCACATAGGCACAAACCGTCGGGAAGACACCACACCTTCCAAATTGCAATTACGAAATATCAGCACAGCTGACTGCAACTATATTTCATAACAACGATGTTGCTCGATCATAAGCTGCGGTCATTTGACGCGACGACGAAAACAAGGAAAACCATCTCACTTCTCTAGCCTTTGCCTCCTCCTCCAGGCGCAAGCGGCGCTCCTCCTTAGTTTCCTTTCGCTCTTGACCAACACCGACTTTCTGTGTCTTCTTATTTTTGCCGTGTCCCATTTTGGATGTTGTGGTAGTAAGGAAGTTGGTCTTCCCTCAGAAGTCGGGAGAGTTTTGAAGTGTCTATGAGGGATAACGGTGACCTTCCTGGTGTGATGATAGCATAAAAATCAGATATTTTCGTAATACTTGTTCTCACCCCGGAATGTGTGACAACTGATAGAAGATCTTGAATTAAGTACGATACGTCCGATATTACGATGTGATATGTACTTACTTATCGATAATAAAGCGTTTTGTATAAAATACAAAGTACGACACCACACAATACATATCTAAAATTTTTCATCTTTTATGCAAGGTCGAGAGACGGGATGACTCATTCATCAAACGACGACGTCTCTGATGATCATCAGCTCGCAATGATGCAGGAGAATACTTCAAAATCCCAACTGCAAGTGTAATAGTGCAGTACAAAATAATATTTCTCTACATTCCCACAAGAATTTCAACGATATTTCAATTTAATTGTCAACACATCTTCCTGGACTCACTAGAGATATGGACTCGCATCGAAAGTGCTTGGGTCGAGTTTTCGCACTGGCGGTGCTCAGCTCTTTTCCATCGGCGTTTTCATTCGCTCCACCAGTGCCACACTTCTCTGCATTATTCTCTTCTGATCTGCGCAGTACAAACTCTCGAACATCGTCAACTTTCTCATCACTGCGGAGCACGGCCACCGACGAAGTGGACTGTATCGTCATCGGATCGGGAATCGGTGGCCTCTCTTGTGCATCACTCCTTGCGGCAACTGGACGCACAGTGAAAGTCTTAGAAAAGCACTACGAACTCGGAGGTTGCGCTCATGAGTTTTACATGGACATGGAAGGTAGAACCGTTCCGTCCTCAGCCTTGAAACCGGGCGAGAAACGGAATGATCTGTTTCATTTCGAGGCAGGCCCTAGTCTCTACAGCGGTCTTTCCCAGGATCGATCTCCGAATCCATTAAAACACATATACCAAATGATTGAAGAGGAACCTGAGTGGATCACGTATGATGAATGGGGTGCGTTCTTGCCAGAGGCTCCAGAAGGATATCAACTCTCCATTGGCGCCGAGAATTTTGAGAAGATTTTGTTGCAGTACGGCGGTCAAAGCGCAGTGGATGATTGGAACATGTTGGCGAGCAGCCTCAGGCCAATGGCCAGTGGAATCAAGGGAATCCCTCATGCCGCCATTCGCGGCGATTTGGGAATCTTGCTCACCGTTGCATTGAAATACCCACTTTCCTTTTTGAATGTTCTGAAATATGCAGCTGAATTCAGCAAACCATTTGATCTAGACAAGCTTGGATTGAAAAACGAATTCTTGAAGAATTATTTAGATATGTTGGCTTTTCTTCTGCAAGGACTGCCCGCGGATCAAACGTTGACAGTGGTAATGGCATACATGGTGGAGGATTTCTTCCGCGAAAATGCCGTGATGGATTTTCCAAAAGGTGGCTCTGGAGAACTGATCGGTGCATTGGCAAGGGGCGTGATCAAGAGGAAAGGATGCGACATTGAGCTTTCAACTGCTGTTGACGAAGTCATTGTAGAAAACGGGCGAGCGGTTGGAGTTAAATTGGCTAAGAGTGGACGCGTGATTCGTGCTAAGGAAGCCGTGATAAGTAACGCTGATCTATACAACACGTATAAATTCGTTCCTGAAGGCGTCCACAAAGGGTTTGATGAGGAACGCGCTCGATTTGTTGGTATCACTGCAAATCCTAAAGATGGTTCAGTTCCTTATTGCAAATCTTTCATGCATTTACATCTTGCAGTGAAAGCCGATCTTATTCCGGATGATGCACCGCCACAATGGACAGTGGTTCAAGACTGGTCAAAAGGCATTGATGCTGTCGGTAATGTCGTAGTTGTGTCGGTCGGGTCCAAGTTAGATTCGTCTCTCGCACCCCCTGGTTATCATGTCATCCATGCCTACACAGCTGGAAATGAGCCTTACGAAGACTGGGAACAGTTCGAACACCTCATGGATGATGCAGTTGCAAGGGATAAGGATGAAGCGTACCAATCATTTAAAAATGAGCGTGCGAAGCCTATATGGGATGCAATTCAAAAAAGAGCCCCGGCAGTGGTAAAGGGAGCATGTGTTGTGGAAAAGGTAGCAACGCCTTTGACCCATGCCAGGTTTCTCTCAAGGCACCGCGGAAACTATGGGCTTGCAATCGCTCCTGGAAATGCAGACGGGTGGACTTTCCCTGATGTCAAGACACCGATCGAGGGATATTACAGATGCGGAGATTCGACAACTTCGGGCATTGGAGTCCCGGCTGTTGCGAGTTCCGGAGCCGTCTGTGCTAATGCCATCATGACTGTATGGGATCAGTTGAAACTCAACAATAAAATCAAAATGCCTTAATTTAATTCTTTGCAGTAAAAAATCATGTTGGTTGACATTGTGTTGGACTGATTAAATTAGCAGTGTTCTCGTTGAGTATATCAATCAACATAATCAGTTGTTAAACACTGTCAAGAGTTTGAATGAACAATTAAATTTTTAGAAAGTAGCAGAACACCCTGATTCATCGAAAGTTTCCCTTCTTTTTGAAGGGTGACAAGGATTGTCATGAAATGCTGTAACAAATCAAAGTTGGTATTAAAGTAAAAATGATCATGAAAAGTTTTTCTCTTTTGATACAAGTGATATCAAGGAAACTTAAGTATCGGAAACAAATTATACAAATATCCGCGCGCTGAAGTCCTGCGTCGATGGAGGACTATGTAATTTGAACACGGAAACCCCCCGAACTACGGACGAATGGATTGACACCTTTGTCCTAGCTGACATCGTACGTTACAAACCATGATGACTTGTTTCCTACAAATAACATGCCCTCAACGCAAACAACAGAAACTACTTTTCAAAATTGAGTGAGAGCCAAGTGCCGTATCCAAGCCATGAAAACTGTTTTATGAATTAGGGGTCCTTCAATACAAGTCCCTCATGTGTCCAATAAAACTCTCCTTCCATCATCCTTTGGTGACGTTCAATTTCACTCTCAATTTCCAAATCAAGCAACTGTAGAAGAAAAAACATTTTTCAAATGAGATCGGTTCTCAAGAACATTTCCAACACTAGAGGAAAAAAAACATAATCTATTCATATCTTACGGCCTTATCTTTGTTTCTGATGCCAGCCAGTTTTCGGTGAATTCCTTTGACCTGTTTGAGGTGCCTCGCGTGTTCCTTGGAAAATCGACCGCGAGACAGCAGAATTATAGCAAAATCAGCGGCTAGGATGTATGAAATCAAAATCGATGAGGTGGCCAAACTCCTGCTTACCTCATCACTCATCAGTTTACGGCCAGACTTGTGATCGGCAAGGGCCTCCTCACGCTTCTTCAGAGCTTGTTTCAATACTTCCTCCCTCATTTCGTATTTTTTAGTAACCATCTCTCGAATGCTCTGGAGGTATTTCATGGTTAAATGAAGGGGGGAGGGGGGGGAGTTAGCAAAACGGATGAATATTTAATTTACAAAGAAAAGAATCCAGGGAAATTGCATCTTACTGGCCGATCGGGACGGTGGGGAATCCGCCTTTGGTGCCGAAACTCTTGGGCAACCGACTGAACGAATAAAGTGATAGCAAAAATGCTAAGGAACTTCAACATTTTGATGTTTGAAGGGAAATGATTTTAAGAGCAAATATAGTACGCTAACGAAGGAGCTGTTATAAGGGATGGCAAGAAATGTATGATGTGGCGAATGAAGCCCCCTCAAGAGGTTGTTTGCGGTGATGAATGGAAGTTGGGTCAATATCAACGGATTGAGTTCGTTCCTGTCCTGGAGAATAATTTGTAAGGAGGTATACACTGCCTTTGGGGAAAGAGCGAAAGCGATCGCGGTAGTGTATAATTTTATTACAATAGAGGTAGTAAGTATGGTACGATACAATACTGCGTGCTGTTTTTTTGTCTCATTATACTTTTACGACTAAAATATAATATATAGTACCGGATCAGCATCACAACGTCCATGAGGCTCACAATGTTACAAATAATAATATAAGCCGACAAAGTCAGTATTAACAGAACAGATGAGAAAATTGTGACTGAGTTAGACACCTGATTAGCGAAAGAAAAACTATGATTTTTTGTTTTAGAGATATCATAAGATATCGCTATTCTGGTGTCGTCCTCTCTATTATGTCAATGAAGAGTGACTCGTGGCTACGATGAGAACTCTGATGGTGGTGATCATCATTTTTCCGTCAGATAATGCTTTTGGCTATTGTCACCACTCCCCAACTCCTCCAATTGTTACTGACATTACAATCATCACACACAAAACAAACCCCACAAGAAGAATTTAGTATCGTAGAAATCACAAGACAATCAATTCTATCAAACTATTGTCGAGAATGAGTGCCGACGTTGCACGGTCCCCTTCCATCAACGGAGGAAACCACGGTTCCTTCACACCGCCATCCGGAGATGAGCCACCGAAGCACGTGTGTTCCAAGTACCTGAAGAAGAGGCCTCCTGATATGTACGGCCAGAGACATCCACTCGAAACTCCAGAACTAATAAATGATTCTCTGGAACTTCTTGTGGAAGAACTATGGAAATTGCCAGAAGAGGATCAGTCTGGGATTCAGAAGGCGAGCATTCGATGCCCAGATATCTTTGAATCGACGGAACACAGGTTGATGTTTTTGAGGTGTGAACAGTTCAATGTCGATGTGAGTGAACTTGAGTCATTTTCCATTTCTATCGTGCAATGATTTTTATCCTTTTCATTTTCGGCGTATGCTTGATTTTCTTCTTATTTCTTGTCTTGATATCGAAATTCACCGGCAAATTTAGTCTGCCGCAATAAGGATGGCAAATTACTGGAAGAGACGGATAGAATTGTTCGGGGATGCAGCATTTGCTCCGTTGACAATTGAAGGTTCTTTAAATCGAGATGAAAAGGAACTCTCTATTGGATTCCTCCGACTCATGCCATCTAGTGATAAAACCGGGAGAAGTAACATTTTCCTGGACCCAAGTGTAATTGAAGGGAGAGTATATGACAATGAAAGTATGGTGAGGGGAAATTTACATTCGTACAATTACAAAGCCGATAAGGAAGCACTTTTATCAAAATTGGGCCAATCAACACTCAACAAATTATTGTTTTTCCGAAACTTGTACCATTGATATTATTCCAGGTCCGCGCAGCATGGTATACCTTGCATACAGCGCTCGAAGACGAATCTACTCAACGAAAAGGAATTGTATTCCTAGTGTATTTGAAATATACTTACGTTCGTCACTTTGATAGGAGTCTTGTCAGGTTGCTTGCTGACTCTATCCGGGGAGTCCTTCCAGTAAGGGTTAGTGCAATACACATCTTTCATGCACCATACATATTTGAGATTCTCTTCGATGTGGTATCCATGCTCCTAGGCGACAGGCTCACAAAAAGGATCAAAATGTATTCCGAAGATGATGATATCATTCGACAACGCCTTAGTAGGTTCTTCATAAAGAGCCTGCCTACAGAATTGGGTGGAAATGTCAAACTCGATCAAGAAAGGTGGATTTCAGAACGGAAGGAAGAAGGAAAGTAATTTAACATTTTCGTAGATTGAAAAGTGAGTGTTGACATCATTACAGGAAACGGCTCGCCATATCGATTCTTCGTGCCACGAAACATTGCTGCATATTTTTTGTGTACAACTGAACAGAAGGTTCTAAACTCAATTACAAGTACGCGTCGATGATAAACAACAACTTCGTAACCCTGGACACTAGATTTGATTATTTATTCTGATTACTTCTTGTGTTACTTTTATCCGATAATTTAGCTCGAAAAGAATCTCTCGTGTATAGCGTTTTTACCTTGCTGTTCCAAATTTGCTGATCGATATTGCATTACACTACTCTTTATACTGTCTCCGTCAATCAGATCGTTTACGAATCTCGTTACTCCAAACAGGTTCATAAATGACTGCGGCCATTTCCCATCGCAGAAGGGGCATAGACTCGCACCCTGCTTAATCCTCCATCAGGAAAAATGCTCACGCGGATATGAGTTACCGCACGGCGCCCGTTCTCAATAAGCCCGTTTTCCCTGAGGAATTCGTGCTCTGCATCGGCAGTCATTGCAACTCGATTCAAAAGGGGAAACCACTCCACTTTTGACACGTGGCTACTGTCGTAGACGGTGTCAGCCGATGCGCATACCTCATCGTCCGTGACAAATGCTGGATCGGCAAAGCATCCATCGATACGCACGCTTTCCGGGAAATTTCCCTTGAAATGGCGCGTGTCCACAATGATTCTGCTGATACCCTCGTCTGATGCACCTCCCAAGCCTAACTTCAAAGTAGACCAATCCATCAACGGAGTTTCCTGTAATCCTGTTACAGGATCTTTTCTCACAATAAGAGGCCGATTTGGATGACGGGCAGTTTCCCATCCATCTCCCATATCTTTTCCGAGTGTTGGACGGAGTAAGTTGGAAGGAACGCCGTAATGTTTGTTGGAGCAGGCAATTCCAATACCTCCACGAACTTCAGAAGATATCTCGGGATGAGGATATGGGAGAGATGATGGTAATGGGTTGGAAGGCGATGTCAAGCTGTGAGGATGGATATTTGGGCCGGTTGAAGGATTTGCGATTGGCATTATCACATCTTGACTCGACGAGTCGGTCATCGTCGGGAGTTTCTTGCCAAATACTTTCAACCTGGCAACTCCTCCGTCTGGAAAATAGTTCAGTTTCAAATGAGTAACACCACCCATTTCTTCCAATAATTTGCTGATCTGGTTGCTGATTGTAAACGAATGATGGCGAGATTCTTCGTATCCAGGTTTCAATGGAGTGGTCGGTAATACAGTGATCCACTGACCAACTCTCTTGCAGGCATCTGAAGCAGCTTGAATGGTTGATTCAGTTTCTCCCGTTCCGCGGATTCCTCCTCCGCGAGCAATACGGGAGACTGCTCCGGGCATCCAATTGAAGAGGTAATCATTATTGCTGCTTCCATTAGGGCGCTCCAATTTGATTGCTTCGATGCTGATCCTGGGAGCTTGGTTCCCAGTAAAATAAGCTGTGTCCACGAGAATTGAATTCAATAAATACGATGCAGCCTCCTTGGCGGAACCATCGACATCGCCGCCGCTACCTAGTTGAATAATGCACCAATCATGGCCGGCAATCCTTTTCCTCCTTGTTTCCCAACCATCCATTACTTTTCCTTGCTCGCAGTATAAATCAGGAACGAATGTCGGAGGGTAGGGGCTGAGTAAATTCTCGGCTGTAGCGAACCATTCGTCGGTAGCGAAGAGGATGTGGGCTCCATTGGCGGACGAACAGAGATTGGTCTCGGAAGTGTTGTCGGCCGGCATGATTTCAAGGTTTGGTAAAGTCGTCTGTGGTCTCTTTTTATTATTACGATTGATCTTTCCGTCCGAGCAATGGAGAAGGCGTGATCGTAAATTGTTTTATGATCACGCTTTAAAAGAGATTGTCAGAACGTCGAAGAGGTGACAAAACCTGCAATACTCCACGGTCGCGGAGAAAAGAAGAATATTTTTTTGTGGCCGGCATTGTGTTCAAAGACAACACGCACTCCTTGGTCAAAAAGAGAAGAACTTGTTAGTTAACACTACGATATTACTACCGTACAATCGTAATACCAAATGATACTATTACCGTACGATAATACAACCGTAGGGTACTACATCACGCAACCTCCGGAAGGAACATGCCGCCGACGAACACATTATTTTTTATTGTGTGTATTTTGTTCTCATTTTTTGTTGTGAAAAAATTGCGTTCTGTTTTGTATCTTTCTCTATGGTACTCTCTATCGTATAAAAATTACGATAATACATACTAGCGTGTATCGTATCTGGCCCAAATATCTTCTCATTTAAGTTGAGCTCTTATTATTGGCTTGGACAAAATGATAAATTTAATTTTTTTGTTCCCATAGTTTTCAGGAAGGTAGAAAAATTCGAAAATAGCCACCAAAATGAATGTTGAGTGACAAATTAAGTTTATGAACCTTTCCTTTGTAGTGATGAACATTGTGCCTTTCTATCCACCTATGCTCATGTGAACCATGCAATAATATTGATATTGCAGTTGGCGGTGAAGTTTCACACATGGTAAGAATTACTAGCAATAGATTGTTTTTTATTGTTGTGCAATCTCCAAACCAATCAAACCCTAATGATTGGGCGGAAGTAAAAAAGGTTTTATTTGATAAAATTTTGAACAAATTGAAAAACATTTTCTCAACAAATTTCATTTAATTGGGTGTTTAAACTTACAACCAATATGCCTAGATTCCTTCAGCAAATAATCTAATTAAATTGATTCCACCAGATGGTCAGGGATATGTTTGCAAGAAATCTACAATAGCTATCTCTAATTGTGCATCATTATTCCACTAGATATCATTATTTTGACTCAGGATATAGCCACTGCAAACCAGTTGCAATGTTCATCTGAGAGTTCTGTACTAATTGGATTGAGTTGGGGAATTGTTTTTTTGACAACATCAATGCATTGACTGATGCATGAAGAGACTCTAAGATGGATAACATAGAGTCTTCAAAAGCTTGCTTCTTTGAGTGCTTCATTGACACTGTATCTATCTTTCCCTACTACACAAAAATAGTATTACACCAAAAATATGCCATCTTTGGCTTCCCTGGCCTTGAGATTTTCCCATATGATTGTGATCAAATACACTTTTCAAAAGGGAGAAATAAATATCAGTGTTAAAAATGATGTAGTCATTGTACAGTTGGAAAATGATTGATCTTTTGAAAAATTCAGTAATAGAAACAAAATTGTTCAAAAACTCATAAAAATAAAAATAGGTCACCATTGTTCTTGGATGGTGAAGAGCCAGTGGTTGTTGTTGTTTATAATTTCTTGTCATTAAGACCAAATTATTGTAGATGATTGATGATGGCATGGGAAGTCCTCAAACAGTTCTTTCTGTAATTTTGCATAGAAACTGCAGTTGATCTAATGTTCTGCCAAAAGAGAATGTCATTTGGTGAAATGTAAGCCATTTTATTGGAATTTTTCTTGTTCCAAAGTAGGCATTGTGAGGTTGGAAAAATCAAAAATATTTTACAAGAGGAATCTAAGGGAGAGGCAGGAGAAAGATGCATCACAATAGATTTCTTGCATTTATGATGCATATTGTGCACTACAAAATTGCTGGAATTAAATAATTCTTTTAAATATTTGGGAGTTTCTTTTGAGTTTTGATATGAGGCTGCATATATGTGTTTGACATCATCTCACGATGTGTGACAAAACCTGATCATATTTTAAGGGAACTTGACTCAATAACAAAAATCAAGAATACCCAGTTATTTCATTCTCTCCAAAGGACATATGGCCGCATCCAAGGTTAAATGCCAAGGTCATATTATTCTGGATATTTCCAACAAAGTTTTGAGATAAGGTCAAAAAGGGCTGACTTACCAAGTAAATTATCTTTTTGTACAAACACACATCATACCCAAAAACAGGATATACAAAACCTGCTCACTAAATATGAAATCTGTTTGATGGTAAACTGGTTCTATGATCTGTTACACAGTGAAGTATCTTTTTGTACAAACACATACCATACCCAATAACATGATACGCCAAACCTGCTCACTAAATATGAAATCTGTTTGATGGTACACTGGTTCTATGATCTATTACACAAAGTGACACCTTCTCACATTAAACCCTACCCAATATCTAGAGTACATCTTGATATGTTCATAAAGGAGATAGACACACTAGAATCTATTGGAATATATACTACTAAATGTTTATGAAAGCAAACAAAATGTAATACACACATAAGACCCAAGCAAAAAGGATAAGTATGAACCATTACTGATTTTCAGAAAAAACTTTCCTAAGTTCTCAACTCCTGCCAAATATTTATGCTGCAATTGGAAAGATTCATATAATCGAAGTCTCAACATAGAATACGATAATAAAACTCAACCAAGAATTACACAAATTATGTTCTTCAGTACTGTCACAGGGAAAGTGCAGATACTTTTGGTTCTCTTAAAGAAATTATAGCTCTCTGGATACATTCAGAGAGAGAACGTCTTAGCTTAATCAACACAGGGAACATATCAAGAGAGAAATCTAGAAGCAACTCATCCAAGAAGTATCTAGCATAGAATTGCATACATTAAAGTTGCAGATAGAGTAAATTACCAAATCAATTTTCTCTGACTGGCTCACATAATTTTGACACTTGGCAAAAATCCTCTATAATTTGTAGAAT
>JALLPE010001310.1:0-12351 GCA_036940025.1 Conticribra weissflogii | reverse complement strand
TTTTTTATTTGAAAGCGTACATATTTTGCACTCAAACATTTTCTCGTATTTTTTCTGAGTCTTGTCCGCTTCTACCACACGTACGCGAACACTTTTTCACTATCTGCAACCACGCTGCAACATTCCTATCTCAACGAGTGAAGAAAACGATAATTGGCGTCGAAAATGAGAGGAGACCGCCTATTATCTGCCGTGTCCATGTGCAGTTTAGCAACAGCACTCACAGTCTCTCCGTCGCCGCCACTTCTTGCGATTTCCCAAGTCGGCACTTCATTCTTGCACAATGGGGCCAATCTTCGGCACTCACTATCGTCTTCTTCTCCGTTTCTCCCCCATCAATCACCCACTCCATGGGCGTTATGTACTTCCACTCAACAAGATCAAGATCAAAAAACTGGTAAAAATCAACCGAAGAATTCCCTCTTAAAAATCATGATTAATGCAGCAATGGGGGTTGACAAAAAAGCGGACGGTATTAAAGGCGTCCAGGACTTTGACGAAGATTTAGCGGTTGAAATAGAGACGGCGTTGAAATTGGCGGGTGCGACAAATAGTTTTAATGGCGAAGCCATTGACGATAGACAAGAGTTGAAGACTGTCTTTGAGTCCTTATCAAACATCAATGACAATCAAAATGACGAAGTGATAGAGGCATCTAAAGCCCCGCCATTCAGGAGGGAGATCATCAAACCAAAAATAAAGGTCTCGGCACCACCGCACACTAGCCTGGCGCAAGTTGTCGCAAACCAATATGGGATCGACATCGCATCCGTCCCTTACTCAGGATCCAAAATTACCGCGGCAGATGTGGAATACTACAGGTTTAAGCTAACTCAACCTCCTAGCACCCCGGAAGCTCTCAATCTTGCATACAAATTAGGTATCGATCTCAATGTTGTGTCCATGTACGTTGTTCCGGAGTACGGCAAGAGCAAGAATTCAAATGAACCCTATGAATTGAAAGTCAATGATATTGAGCAATATCTCGATAATTTGCGTTCCATTCGAATGATTGAGCGACGTTCAGCGAATTCCAGTGGACCGTCGAAGTCAATCAAACAGAAGAAATTAGATGCATTAGATGAGAGAATGGAGAAGAACATTGGTCGGTTGACTCAAAGCGCGAAAAAGGCAGTGGACAAAGTAACTGGTGGGATTGTTGAACAAATAGTTTCTTCTAGAGGTAACGTGCGCAAGACAGAGGGGAGCAGCTCGCCCACTGAAAGTGATACCGAGAGCACGTCTTATGAGAAGGAAAATATGACCAATGGCAAGAATCCCACGGAGCAAACACAAAACGATGGACAAACATTGGAAACGGCTATCAGGCAAAAATCTGACAATGACAGCCCTCTGTTTTTTTTAGATAGAAAATTATAATTTTCTTAACAGTTTTGATTAATTGTTCGAAACTTTTCTTGATGAAGGAAAAATATTTGCTAGTTTGCATTGCAAATATAATTACTTTTTTTTCCTCCATCTGCTATTACAGCTACTCATGTTGAAACCCATCTTCGTTAATAAATATTGCAATGTAATGTTTACAAGAAATAATCAGCGACCAGCGTCCTAACTTCGCCAGTATCCTTCACCTTCACGACGACCCTACCATCTTCCAACACTGATGTCAGCGTAACACGTTCTCTCTCTTCAGAATCTCTTAATACCAATTCCATATCCCAGTCCACGAAACTCTTCCACTCATGAAGAATACTCTCCGCTAATTTCCCCTGGGATGATGGGGGTTGACGCAACCACGACGATAAGTCATGAGCTAAATCCCTGGCCAATTCCTTTGAAACTTCAATCCAATGTTCTTCCTTCGTCCACGTACTATGGTGGGTTGATTTTGCTTCACAAAATCGCGACAAGCATGTGGCCTGTCTTCCATAATCGGCTCCTTCCTTGGGAATGTCGGGGGCATATCCAACATTGATGCCAATTCCGATCAAGAACCAATCTCGTGATGACTCAATAAGTATTCCAGCAATTTTCTCATGAGATTGTTCGTCGATGTTGTCCTGTTTAACACGGAGTAGCACGTCATTAGGCCATTTCACAGTCACAGTGGGAATGATATGTATCTCCTCATTGCTATTTGCACGGATTTTAGCACACCTCTCTAAATATTCCTTGATCCGAAAAGCCACCAAACTCCCCACCTTCAAAGGTAACAACGTCAATGGCACCATTATCCCCTGATTGACGGATTTCAAACCCATCATCCATGAAGATTGTTGAATTCCAATGGTGAAGAGAGCATTTCCGCGTTGAGAACTTTTCCAATTCCTTTGGGTGGTTCCTCTTCCTTTGGATTGAGATGAGGCGGAGATTAAAAAGGTTGTTGGTTGATTGCCTTCGTAGTTTACTTCGACGTTTTTGTTTTCATTGATATTGTCAATAAATCTGTTCTCAACCAGTCGTTTTGCCTCGTCCATCGTCGATGTAGTTGACTCGACGTGATACAACCAAAGATTAGGATCTTTGGGATCGTTCGTTTTTATGGACATTGACGAAGAGCATTGACCATTAATTTCTTCGTTCGTAGCTTCATCTACAATGGCATGACATGATTTAGATGGCATGTTTTGATTCGAAAGGTTGCTTGCGTCTGACACGTTTAATGAAGACGATCGCGAACTCGGCGAGGACGAAGGCAATGCCGATACGAAAGCGCTAATGAAACCTATACCGCTTTTCCGGGTTGAACCTCCCAATGCAAAAGTACGATGTTTCGTCCTTGATGAAAGCTCCTTGCCGAAAACACTCCTCCACAAAGACCTGCTTCTTGTGTCGAACAGGCCCTTGCTCCCTCCTCTCGCCCCGCTTCCATTGACAAACAGAGCCCTTATGGACACAATGGTGACTGCAAATAATTTTATGCACCAGAAACTGCGTGAGACACGATGATGTTCTCTCCGACGATTACTTAAATTTCGAGGACAGTGTGTGATGGACACGGCAGGTGGTGATGGTGCCATAGAGAGTGTGATATCTGGTACTATGAGCAGGAGCGGCGAATGTCGGAGACGTGATCACCAATAATTATATTGTGTTGGGAAAAAGAGGTGCCACCGCGACGCGCTTTTTCGTCATAGTAGATTATCATCAGTCATGAACTTGTCATCTACTCTGTTATGCACATACGACAGGTACGATCCCAACGAGTCTTTCTGTATTGTACCTACCACACAAATATTTACATAATATAACTAGGTAGAGAGAAAACAAAATTGAAACTGTTTTTTATTTTACCACATTTAACCAAAACGACTTCCATTGTAGTTACCAAGAAAAAGAATATTAATACAGCACCATTCAAAAATAATTGCTACGGAATCTTTATCCCGTGTTTCCCATACCATTGGCAACCCCAGTAATCGTGGTGAGGAGAGCATCTTTCAACACTTCCTCTTCAAAACTTCCCTCACTCTGACGCAACCGCTTCAAAGTCTCGGCTTGAAGAACATTCAGGCAATCCACATAAGGGTTTCTGACTTCCATAAGACGCATAAGCATGTGGTTGTGTTCAGACAACTTCTTGTGGCCGGCAAGGTCCAACACTGCATGCTCAGTGGCATCATGGATTTCACGGATCTCATTTCCGAGCTCAACTGCTTTGGGATCGGTAACGAGAACGTTTTCATAGTGTCTGGCGATACTGGAGTCGGATTTGGAGAGGATCATTTCGACTAAATCGATCGTTGTGCGGAAAGGACCCCATTCTTTGTACATTTTTCGAAGCACTTGTTCGTCTTCGCTGGAGAGAACTTGGTTGATGGCCTCGCCGACCCCAAGCCAGGTCGGGAGGTTGAGGCGTGTTTGGGTCCAAGCAAAGATCCAAGGAACTAAACAGTACGATGTGATAACGAATGAAGTGTAGTTGGTCAAAACTATTTAGTCAGTTGCTTCGCTTCAAGATAAATAACACTTACTGGCACGAAGACTCTCAACTCCACCACTGGCTTTTCTCTTCGCTGGCCTCGAACCGATGTTGAGATTGGAAAGCTCCAGTTCTGGAGTTGCAGCTCGGAAATATGGGACAAACCTCTCGTCTCCGCGAACAATTCTACGGTAAGCATCACAACTGATTTGCGAGAGCTTGTCCATCATATCTTTGAACTCCTTAGTGGGAAGTGGACGTTCGGTGTGTTGCTCAGCTAACACAGCGGCGGTGTAGATGTCTGCACATTGAAACCACATAATACACATGAGAATATTGTGTTAAAACAAGATATCAGGTATACTAGGTACAAGTAGAAGAGCTCTGTAGGCTTACCAAGCGTTCGTTCAGCACGATCAGAATAACCGAAATTTTGGTTGATCATCTCTCCTTGTTCGGTCACTCGGAATTGACCATTGATTGTACCTGGGGCATGAGAGAGGATGGCGTCAAAAGTTGCTGGATGTCCTCCTCTTCCAACGGTGCCTATGAAAAGATCGCAATTTTGAAAGAAGAATGCTTAGTATTACCGAGGAAATCGCATATTTATCTTGAAGTTCAGTTTAATGAATGCACTCACCTCCTTTTCCATGGAAATAGGTAACGTCAATTGAATATTTTTTCGCCAGTTCAGACTAAGGCAGGAAAACATTGGAATTAGAGTATTTCCAAAGAGTTAATGATTACCGTGACATAAGTAGAATTGTATCTCTCACCAATTTGACCTGAGTCTCGTATTGAGCCCAACTGGCAGCTAATCGACCAGCGTCCTTGGCAGAGTCAGAATAACCTTTTCGACAAAGACAATCGCAATGGTTAGAATGGCATAGATTTAAGTCAAAATCATTTCGATGACGAGAATGATCAAACCATTCTCACCGATCATGATTTCTTGTTTTCTTCCCTCCAAACTTCCAACATAAGAAGGAATGTTGTACAACTGCTCCATGGTATCGACCGCTCCATTCAAATCGTCCAAGGTTTCGAATAACGGGACAACTCGCAATGGCTTCTTGACACCAGCATCCAATTGAAGAAGCAATACCGACAAAATGTCCGAAGCTGATGTACATTGACTAATGACATATGCTCCCAAACTGGCCTCGTGCTGTTCGGCGATCATGCTAAAGGTTTCGAGCGTATCAATGGCTGTTGGTGTGAAAAACTCGGCGTTTTTGGGCTTGTTCCAATCTCCCGTACGAATGAGTGGGCGTTTGGATTGGAGTTGTTGTGTGATCCTATTTTTATCATGCCATGGTAAAAAAAGATGAGCCGAGCATGGATTAGATGCTATGCATCAAACATAAAAATGTTGTATCATATCTGGTTAGCTATCACGTACCAGTTGACTCGAGCTCCTTCATCCCACTGCAAGAATGATCCCAGTCCCAAATATTTTGTGATGCAATCAAGTGCCTCAGCGTGCCTTTCGACGGTAGCAATGAAACAACATGTATATAAGAATGAATCCATCACCGCAATAGAAAAGGTACGCACTGCATTCGTTCGATTGAATCCTCATGATGGCGATTCCAAAGCTTGACCTCACCTATCGCTCTCTTGACGAACATCCAAAGGAACCAAGGTCAAGCCAAACGCGGAAACCTTTCTAATCACATCCGCCAACCTCCCATTTGCCACGACCTCATTTCCTGTCTCGCACAACGATTGGTGTACCGTCATCAACTCATCCATCAATTCGTCCTTGGAGAGATAAACTTCATCGGCAGTCAATACGTCGCCGAATTTATCACTCTCTTGAACCCCTGCAACTCCGCCAGCACTCCTCTTTTGCACCCGTTTCAACTCTTGCTTCGCCCACTGTGCAGTCTTTCCCAACTTCTGTGCCACCGGATTTAAATAACTCCTATAAGGAGCCCGTGCCTCCTTTCCAACTCTGTCGCGAATTCTTTGGTAGGCCACAGCGGACGAATCGCCTTCCATTCCCCTCGGAGGATCTCCGGAGATCAATGCCATCAACTCGCGAACGTCGGATTCCAACAACTCGGCCGCCTTGATACGATTGGTGAGACAGACTTCCCGTGTGACATTGGGGGTAACATTGGGGTTACCGTCGCGATCTCCTCCCATCCACGACGCGAATTTGAAAGGTGACGCAGTGAGGGGAAGTCCATACTCTTCTCCCAACGACCATTTCATGGTGGCGTCCAATTTGCGCAGAAATTGGGGGAGGACTTCCCACAACACCGTTTCGATCACCAAGGTTCCCCTCTCGGCCTCGCTCTGAGGAGAGGGTTTCACGCGCGAAACTTCGTCGGTTTGCCATATGGACGCAATTTCTCGTCGGAGGGCATCGTCGAGAATCTGGCGTTGGTAAGGAGTCGACGACACGCGAGCCTCATCTGCGTCATTGAGAATGGCTTGAACACGTCCGTGTTTTTCCAAGAGGGTGCGACGGTTCACCTGAGTAGGATGCGCGGTGAGGACCAATTCCACCGTTTGAGTGGTGAGAGACTTGTAGATTTCCTCTTTCGACGTTTTTTTGTGGTTGGAATCCGGATTGTAGAGGAGCTGAGAGAGAACTCCGGCGGTGGAGTCGCGTTTGGTCGCATGCAGTGCTCCGATCGGGGTCGGGATGTGGGAGGTGTTGACGTCGGTCGTTTCTCGCAGCAAGTCCAACTTGAGGCGTCGGCACCGCTGATGTGCTTCGGCCGCATTTGCAATTCCCAAAAAGTGTGCAAACGCTCGGGAAACGACGACGAGCTCTCTTGCAGAGAGCTGGGATACGTAGTCCGCCATGGGCTGAAGCCTTTCTGCGCCTTTGGAGCCACCAGTGCGGCTTTCCTTGGCCATCCCACGCAATGCCTCGACTTTGTTGAGGACGTCCTCTCCGTGATGCATGCGGATGGCGTCGCCGAGGAGAGTTCCCATGGTGCGAACATCGGTGCGGAGCATGGCATCGTCGGCGGAAATTTGGTCGGCTTTGCTGATGGAAGCGATCGGGTCGGGAGTGATGGTGCTGGGTGAGAAGAGCGTGGGTTCATTCATGGAAGAGAAAGAAGAAAACCAGGTTCTCCCGCGCTTGGTGGAGTTGTCGAACCATTTGCCATTGTGGAACTCCTGGTGGCGGCGTTGGGGTTGAAAGTTGTTGGCGGCGAAGCCCCTCGCTGTCGACATGTTATAATACCGTCCTGATGAAGGTCGTTTTGCGACATGCCGGGCAGCCGCCAAAGAGCGAGAAGCCGAAAGCATCATGGTGACGGATTTCTGAAGAGTCCTTTTGGGCGCTGACACAGGGGAGAAAAATATTTTGTTTTATGACCGCCGTCGTTTAGATTGTTTCTTGTTTGACTCTCGTTCCTGTTCTAGGCATTCACCTACTAGGTACTTCCTTCCGTACTACTTCTTTCTTAATATTAATATTATTATATCGTATTTTAGTTTCATATTACATGATCCCTCTAAAATAAATGATGCGTTCACATGATGTTAACAATAGATACCCGCATTTTTTGCATTTCCATCACTTTTCGAGGTGGAGGAAGATCTTTTGAACATTGTGGCAAATCTTCGGATGCAATTTTGTTTATATTTAGGAATCCAATACTAAGAACTGTTCCTAATTTCTGTTATGAATTTTTACGTCTGATCATGACGTAAAATCTGGAGATTTGCTGTATTGCTGCCGTCGCTCCCGGAGGAAAATGACATCATATTGACATCATCATTGCGTAATAAAGAGGCTAAAACTGACTGTCCATGATCAGAATATTCAATGGCTGCAAGAGACTTGTATTTCCTGCCTACAACAATTATTGTCCATGGGTAATATAATAATATGATTTCGCGACTATTCTCATGGTAAATTGACTATCAGACCGACTCTTCGATTAAGGTCTCCGACTGTTAAGATTTTTGGTCCACGGCTCCTGTCGTTCGCCACTCTCTCCGTTGCTCTCTGCCTCTCTAGAAAGAAGCATTGTAAAGAAAATGCATCAGAATTGTCGCAACCTTCTTCGGTCTACCAACAAAGTTGCTACGTTAGTAGTTCGCTCCTCCGATTTCACAGCTCTTTCGAGGACGAGGCGCGTCCCGTCCTCTGCATTGAATTCTTGGTGTCTGCATACGAGCACGGAAATTCCGATTCGGTTCCGAGATGCGCATGACCAAGAGGGATTCAATCCTGGGAAACCAAATACCAGTCTGACGAACAGACGATCGTTTTCAACATCGACCGTGCGGCTAGATAGGCCCTTTAGGGACAACGGAACGAGGAACACAAAGGAAAGAGACGGCAACCATGATGTAAGGGATGAAAAATCGAATGGTAAATCATCTTACAACGGAATCGGAAAAAGCGACAATAAAGAAAGAACAACACCTCTCGACAAACGAGCAGCAATCGCAATTCTTTCGCAACTATCGTCTCCTCCAAATCTTTTGACGCTGTCTCGCATGATTGCCACTCCCTATCTTTCCTATATGTTGATTTCTCACCACAATGCAACAATTTCGTCCGGTGCTGCTGCTTCTGCCGCCAGTGCTTATGATGATAGTGGGGGGGTGACAACAATGGTCGAAGTCTCTTCTGGAGGAGATGCAACAATTATTGATTCAACTGAATCATTGGGCAAGGAGATTGTAATGTCTACAAATCCTTCTGATTTCAATGTCGATGCTGCAGCCGATGCTCTCTCTAACGCAGCTAACCACATCGATCTATCATCCACACCAATACTCGCGTTATCACTCTTTCTCGCCATGGGACTCACCGACTACCTCGATGGATACATTGCACGCAAATACCCCTCCACGGCTACTGTTTTGGGAACTTACCTCGATCCACTCGCAGACAAGATATTCATTAATGTCATGAGCCTCACATTGTGGTACACTGGAACATTGCCAGGACTACTTGTGGGGCTGTGGATGGTTCGGGATGTAGGTTTAGTAGGCACGGCATATTGGATGGTAAAAGTAGAAACTGAGAAAAAATTCGCCAACAGCCAAAACACTAGGGACATGACAGACGGAAAAACCAATATTGGAGATAATAATTTTGCCGTAATGGATCCGCAGAACACTCCGTTGAAAGTACAGGCCAATTTCATGAGCAAAGTAAATACGACTTTACAAATTGGTTTGATTTCATTGGGCATTGCTGGTGAAGTTCCTTTTGTTGATGTTTCTCCGGAATTGGTTACATCTTTATGGTATGTACATTTGCTGTACCCATTTAATCCTCTGTTTCAAATGGACTAATGCTAACCTGTTGATTCCATCGATTGACGCAAATGATCTTCATGTAAGTTGGATCACTGCTGGGACAACTATTACTTCTTCTTTAGGGTATCTTGATGGGTCGGCTCTGACAAACAGTGGAAACAAACGCATATGAGACTTTTAGAAAATAATAGAAATGAAAATAAGTAATAGAAAAAATTGGAATTGATGCCAAATGATCGGCATATGTTCATGTGAAGTCAATGAAGCTGGGAGTTGATTCCATGATACCTTTGAAGATATCTCTCACTCCCTCCTTACCCTTGTGCAAGTGGTAAATGATTATCAAACTAGAAATATTATAGTGCTGTGGGATATTCCTACTTTTTAGACATTTCAAACTAGACTGCTGATACTTTTGCTACATGTCTGTATCATCACTCAGTTTTGAGACCTCATTGTCAGACTTGTGGATGACTTACAAAACGTTGGAAAAAAGGGAGGCTTTGAATTACAATCAATTTAATGTTTCCCCAAGCCGTCATGTCCAGATAACAATGATGATAAGCATGACAAAAGAAATTGTGTTGCTGACTTGTTGCAGAGCATCTTCTCACAGGACAGCTCATCTATACACTTACCTACAGATTGACCTTAGGTGTGGATTGTGAGTGTAGTCTTAGCTTGGAAAATCATCAACATTGCATTTTTTCTTGTATTTATTGTTTACTTCTCTGTCAATTACCCTGTTGCATCTCCTTCTTTTCAACTAGTGCCTCTAATCTACTCGCTTTTCATTCAAGACACATCTTGTATTCACCCATTATGAAAATTAAAGTTATTCAGCTTCAATCCAAAAACAAGTGATAAGTTAAGTTCTATTTCAATCAAGCCTAATACTTTTCTGATTTGTCTTTACTATTTACTTTATCAACCCATACAAAAAAGAATTTGCAGGTGATGTGACTTCTCTGTAGGGGCTGTAAATACTGCTGTGGAGATTACCATAAAAGCCAGGGTTTGAGAACTGCTTCATTTTAATTATGAAAATCTTTTGTAGTTGTTTTCAAGATGATTTGTTGTGACAACTGAATTTGCTGCCAAAAATGCACAATATTAATGTGTATATATGCAGTAATTGGGAAATATTGCTGTTACAAAAAATGTTTCTAACTATTAATGCCACAATGCTAATATTTTTTTCATCCAAATCTGTGCAACCCATCTAACTCTGTTCTTCATGTTGAGAGAAAAGTACATTGATTGGCTGTGTACGGGTGTGTTGATGTATCTTTTATTTGTCAGCACCAATTGTGTCTTACATCACAACATTCATTCAATCTGTTTGGATCAACAATCAAAAACCATTAAAAAATGTGAAAGATTCTCATCAAAATACATGCAAGAATGGTGAAATTCCAACTTGCCTTCACCAACAGCATAAGAAGGATTGCTTTTGTGGTAGTATCAATGTGACAACAACTGCAGCTTCCACAATTCTGATCCCCAATATAAAGACAACCAAGAAGCCTCATAATTTCCCCCTTCTCTGATATATCAGGGCTTGAGAGCATAAAACAAACAAACTGTCCATGTCTTTCATTGAAAATGAAATCAAACAAAGATGAGGCATGTAAAGTATCTTCAATCAATTTTGGTGAAATCAACAATATCATTACTCTCCATGTAAATGAAATACATATTTTTCCAACAATATCAATACTCCCCATGTGACTGAAACACACACTATTCAATTTTTTTAAGATAGTCATTGATCCTCAGAAGTATGTGTAATTTGGAAATTATTACATTATTTTCAAAAAGCAAACCATGATCCCATTCATTCATCCTGACTTGACACTTGACAAATTGACTGTAGTGAAGATATAAAAAATATGTATGTTGGAAATATCCAAGACATACTAGCAAAATGTTGTCATCAGACAGACTTGTTGTAATTTGTTGAAAAATTGTACACCTGTTTTCAGAAAAACTGCATACCTGGGGCATGTCAGAAGATGACCATGAGAAAAAAATGATTTTTCAATTTTTAGTGCATTTTTGATCTCTTTGGTATGAGAGGAATACAATACATGGAAAATCGTAGGCAGACGCAGATTCAGCAGGCAGGGAATGTTTGCAAGGATCAAGACAGACGGAATTCGGAAAGCTACGTCATGCATCGCCTTCAGCGAGTGGGACACAGGATCATACGAAAAATATCATACAAACCTTCATAAAATTTTTCAAGTGGGGTTTAAACAAGCCAACCATGTTGGCCTACAGAATGTTTTTTTAGTGGGGTTAAACAAGACAACCATGTTGGCCCCGCTTTGCGCTGTCGCCTCTCCCTGCTATGCCCCACTGTCTAGCCTCGCCCCACCGCAAATTGGCGCCTCGCGCCGCCGCCTCGCCCCGCTAGGCCCCACTGTTTCACCCCGCCCTGCCCATTGCCTCGCCACTCCTCACCTCGACCCGGTGCCTCGCGCCATTGCCTCGACCCGCCCCTCCTCGATCCTGTGCCCCGACCGTCGCCTCGCTCCGCCCTTCCTCGATCCGGCGCAACTGTCGCCTCTCCCCGCCGCCCCACAGTTTTGCCTCGCCCCGCCCCTCCTCGATCCGGCGCCTCACGTCGTCGTCTTGCCCCGCCCCTCCTTGACTTGGCGCCTTGCGCCGTTGACTTGCCCCGCCCCTCCTCGATCCTGCGCCTTGCGCCGTCGCCTCGCCACTCCTCGCCTTGATCTTGCGCCATTGCCTTGCCCCGCCCTTCCTTGATCCGGCGCCTTGCGCCGTTGTCTTGCCCCGCCCCTCCTTGACTCGGCGCCTTGCGCCGTTGCCTTGACCTGCCCCTCCTCAATCCTGCGCCTTGCGCCGTTACCTCGCCACTCCTCGCCTCGACCCGGCGCCTCGCGCCGTCGCCTTGACCCGCCCCTCCTCGATCCTGCGCCCCCGCCGTTGCCTTGCCCTGCCCTTCCTTGATCCAGCGCCTCACGCCGTCATCTTGCCCCGCCCCTCCTTGACTCGGCGCCTTGCGCCGTTGACTTGCCCCACCCCTCCTCGATCCTGCGCCTTGCGCCGTTGCCTCTCCCTGCAACGCCCCGTCGCCTCGCTCTGTCGCTTTGCGCTGCAACGCCCCACCTTGAATCGGCGCCTCGCGCCGTCGCCTCTCCCCGCAACGCACCGTCGCCTTGCCCCTACAACACCCCGCTGCCTCGCCCTGCCCC
>JALLPE010001309.1:0-29907 GCA_036940025.1 Conticribra weissflogii | reverse complement strand
GTAGGGATTGATGACTTTGGAAGAGGTTTGGAGGGTTGACGAAGATGAAATTTTTAAGATGCTTGGTGGAGCAAGGGAGACACAATGGCTTGGATTATTATTTTTTGATGAAGGATCAGGGTGGACTGGTTGGATTGGATCGATGACAATTTTTTTAGCTTGATTTTGAGGGCACCACTGACAAGTGCAAATGATTTCTTTCACCAATACTTTCTTTCCAAAAAACGATGCAATGTTGCCTTTCTTTGCAATGCGCGTTGATCGAAAGGGGCAGGACTTAATTTTTTTGTATTCGATGTTGAATTTCCCACCCTTCGGAGCTTGTCCTTGATCGAGATGGGGTCGTGAAGACGATGCAAAATGAAGGAGAATTCTCGTCCACTCCGCATCTTGCTTTGCCTCGTGCTTTGACATCGTATCTGCGGTGACGCGTCCTTCCTTCGCCTTCGTGAACCACAAGAACAAGTTGTAGGCTGCGAGGAAACAAAGAAAAAGTAAAAAAAATCAAGAGCAAAAAGGTAGCGGACATCGCCGAGATCGGCAATTTTTAAATTGAGATATTTTTGTGATAATTTTTCACATCGTCGTCTTCCAATGACAACATCTCCACGAGGAACATATTTTCGTGGGGCCGCTTCGCGCCCCACGTAAAGTTTCCCCGAGTCAAGGAAGCATTCTTTCCCCAGCTCTAGCTCAGTTGGTAGAGCGCAGGTCTCATAGTCCTGAGGTCATGAGTTCGATCCTCACCGGGTGCACACCTTTTTGGCCATCCAATATTCATATTGGGACAAATCACACTTCAACTATGATGTAATAACTTCTTTTTCCAAAGCCTTTGCACCCATAAAGGTGGTATTTCTCCATCTTCAAACTTCATTCCAAGCCTTGAACACATAAGTCCCATGACATTCTAATTTGTAATAACAACTTGGACCCCTGTCACAACACATGCAAATTACAGAGAGGGTGATTATTACAAATGCAGTGGATAACAGTTAACAGATAACATATAACAACAATACAAAATTCTATTATTTCCTACACATTTCCATTTTGGGCCTTTGTTTTGATTTTGATTGTTCTTTAAATATACATCCCTCCATACCCCCTTTCATGTCCTTGTTGTGCTCATTCAGCCCAAGGTGAAGCCAATGCATTGTTGTCTATGAGCCAAGAGAGCCCAATATTTCTGTTTTGCCTTCATTCAAAGATGTTGTCTCATAACACAAGGATATTGAGTAAGTTAAGACAAAATGAAAATTTGCATTTATTCAATAGCAAGAATGATGGGTGGTGAGAGGACATGGAAAGGCAAAATTGTTTTAAACAGCACTTTCATGTATGCCACAGTCACCTGGATGGTGTTTGCACAGAATAGTAGGGTGAAAATGGTCACCTACACCATTTACAGATGAAGTTAGAAGGACCAAAAATGTTGCATATTTTCATGTTGTATAACAACTACATCAAGGCATAATAATGCAATGGTAATGTCCTATGTTGTTGGTTACCCTTTTTTACTGCAAATTTGAGGATAAAATACCTCATATCACACAAACATTTGGCAGTATTGTGAAGTATGTACCCAATTTGTTCCAGTTGAGTTAGTGTTATCCAGTAACAAATGTGGTAAAATATCACCAACACAAATTATTCTAATGGGTACTTGGAAGGGGCTTAAGTAAAACAGATTTACTATCCATATTATATTTGATCATAATTTCTATCTCCTAGACCATCACTGACCACTAGTCACTATTACCATCTTTACTTTCATGTAGAAATCTATCCTTGTTGTAGACCTTGACACTTCCATCAGGTCTTTTTGTTTTCTTTTTATGCACACAAACAATTCATGAGTATCTCCACCACCCATGTTGTTTAGATGGAGAGTGAATACTTTTCTATGATAAGGATCAATCCACTTCAAATATCAGCATTTCCAAAGAATATGTCATTGTTTCTCTTGCCAACCAGTATCTGCTGCTTTTCAATCTTTGATCCAAGTACAGAAACATCTTATTGTTCTTCTGACAATAATATTTTCATGACCAATATCAAGTTAAATTATGGGGATCCAAATCAATAGCATCAAAGACCTGATCTTCTTTTGTTAAGTTGACACACACTTTCCTGGCACTATCCTCATCATTTTTCTTGAGAGTGAATACCAACAATAGTGACCTTCATTTTTGCCTCAATTGATACAATTTTCTACTGTTATTCCATTTCATCTTTTTCCAACTGCTTTAAGCACTGTCAATCTCCAGCATCTCAGAGCAAAAACAACATAAAAGCACCTGAAGAACTTTTTTGTGGTTAGAGTAAAATTAGGCTTAATTGCCATCACCCAGATGTTTTCCTTGCCATACCCAATTGTGTGACTTCTGAATACACCTATCAGAAGAAAGTGTTTGTCATTATGAATAAAAAGAATAGAACATAACATATGAACTCCAAAATTTTAAACACTTTTCTGGCAGAATATTAACTCTTTCTTTGACAAGAATATGCTCCATGATAATATGTTTGTTTACAAGACTTATAGGTGCCTTTCTATCTTTGTTGGTGCTATGATCATTTGCATGGTCCTGGAAAAGATGTTCAGGTGACAGAAGATAAACAACACAAGAAGTGACATGGAACAACTTGAAACATTATTCTTTCTTTGGGATAGAACATGGTCAGTTAGGGTCAATCCCTTTGTGACATCTACATTATTATCATCATCCTAGTCCATGATTCAACTCTTGAAGTATCTTTATCACCCAGAGGATATCTCTTGTCCCCCAAGTTATCTGATGATCCATATTCTAACTCATATCCCACTTCATTTTACAAGTGGCAACACTTCTCTGATGTACCTTGTTTGAATTTGAAGACTCAACTTATTGAATTGCTTAGGTTGAGACACCACCCAATATATCCCAGATACTTCCAGGTACATCATCATAGACAAGGTCAATTCTGAAAAGATGCTTGTTATGATCAGTCAACTTGAAGCAAAAATATTTCAGCTGATTCAGGCATGGCTGATGTACCCAGTTTTGAGTAACTATATTAGAATTACAAAAAGGTGGGTTTAGAATTAGACAAGGTGTTCAATGCACACAGAGACAAAACAGGAGAAGGATGAAGGGGCATATTCATGGGACATGCTCATGACGTCATAGAGAACCAAAGAAGGAGGTACAGGAATCTATATTAGAGGATTCCCAGGAATCATGAGAGAGGCACAACTGGGCATAACAATGGCAACTGGCAACTGGCAACTGGCCACTGGCAACTGGCAACTGGCAACTGGCAACTGGCAACTGGCAACTGGCAACTGGCAACTGGCAATTGGCAACTGATAACTGGCAACTTGCATTGTTGAGATTGCTAATTGAACTATTTTCATGACAGGGTGAAAGGTGCAACAAACACAAAAACAAAAAAACAAAATAAACCTTTTCTGGAGAGCATAATTACAATCTTGTGTCTTTTCAAGGAATTTTAGCTTCTTGAGACCATTGCAACACATATTGAGTCAGAGTAACCTAAGGATAGCAATAATTTTCTTTATAACCTGTTAGTATGATGGATGATGGATGAACTAAATCAATGGGGATCCCAGATTCCATCATTTTTTGTATATTACTTCTAGGATATTGAATGATCAAAGTAGAAAATGGAACCATAAGTGATGCTATTTGATGGTTTGATTTTTCCAGAAATGAAAAGATGAAAGAAAAATGTCTATAATTGTATTTCTTTTGTTGACACTGATGCCCATTTTTATCAAGAAGGGAAACATTGAGAAGGTTGAGTTTTTATTTTGGTTTCATCTTGTTATATTGTCTTCCTTTCTTTATTTATCTGATTGTAAAAATACATGGAAAAGTTCTGGATTAGAGATTAAACATACAATGAAAACAGTGTTAGGCTTATAAAGATAAAAAGAAGCATTTATTGGAATGTTAGTTCCCTGTCTTGGTCTGTTTGATTGTATTTTACTACCATTGGAATCAATAAAAGTCAATTACATACACCATTTTTCAACTTTTTAGTAGGGATGGCTGTGAACCAGAATAGGGTGTAATGAAGACAAATGTATGAGATTGATGCAAGTTTTTGTCTTTCGTTTTTGTTCAAATATCCCTTCACAACCAGTCTATCACATCTCTACCTCCTCCTTTCATTTCCAAAAAATCAATGTTTGATTTCATTCACATCAGTTTGGGAATGATATTGAGATAAGTAGATTAAAAGGCAAAAACAATGATTGATAGGATAATATTTCTGTCCATGATACATGAACATATATTTATCCAGAAGGGAAGGATTTAAAATGATAGAGGTGGCTTTTACTCATTTTTTATAGTTGTTTTGTACCCCCTCCCTCCTTTACTCTGATAGTAAAAGGGTATTGAGAGCTGCTGGATAAGAGATCATTCAAGATTGGTAATGGTAGTAGACAGATCAATATTCAAAGATAGAAGGAAACTTTGGTTGTCATTTGAGTTCCCTGTCTTTGACCTTTCTATCATTTTGTCATTGAAATTAATGCTTATTTAAATATCTAAGAGGGATAACCTACAGACCAGAGATAGGGTGCCTAGAAGAAGTTTGGATGATATTGATGTGAGTTTTGGTAAGGATTTGTTGTTCAAGTTTCCTCTTTTTGAACAATTCTCACACAAATCAACCATTTACTCAGTGTTCAATTCCAGTCACACCTGTTTGGGAATAAAAATACAGGTGAGTATATTGGAAAGCAAAGAATAAAGCTGAGTATGATATAAGACACTAGGACCATTTTGATCTGCAGTAGAAGACATCTTATATCTTATGATAGAAGTGCAGAAATAAGACTGGATAAGAGATCAGCCATATACTGAAAAAGTGACAGACAAGCCTATGTTCAAAAGTACATGGGAGTTTTGATTTATTTTGGCTGACTTTATAGGCCCCTTCTATCATGTGTTCATTGTAGTTGCCTTTTTATTAACAATTAACACTAGAGTAAATAAATTCTTGAGACCAAATATTTGGGAACAATGAAGAATAATTCATCTTGACACATTGTAGTTCCCCTTGTTTATTTCTGAACATGAAAAGACAGGGACAACTACTGGATAAGAGATCTGTCACAAAGGTAGGCAAGGGAACTTTGATTGGTATTTGAGTTTGCTGTGTTTGTCTCTTTTGTCATGTTGTCATTGGAATTACCATTTTAGTAACCCTCAAGGAGTGATGGCCTTCAAACTGGAGACAGGGTACAAAGAAGTAAAGTGGATTATCTATGAAGTCTAACATATCTCTTTTCCCTGTGATTATTGAAAAATGCTCAATGTTCAATTGCATGCACACTAGATTTGGAATGATGTATAGTTAAAGGGTATCAGAAAACAAAAAGCAAACAATGAAGATAAATATGTAAATATTCTTTCGTAGAAATTGACACCCTTTTCCCAGAAGAGAAGGATTAGAAATGTTAGAGGTGGGTTTAACTCATTTTGTATTTTTGTTTTGTTTTGACATATCTTGTATCTTGTTCTCCATTTATTTCTCATAAAGTAAAAGAGCAGAGACAATAACTTGATATGAGCCCAGCCACAGACTGGAAAAAGTTACAGCAAGCCTAAGTTAAAAGTTACAAGGGAACTTTGATCATCATTTTTATTTCCTACCTTCAATCATGTGTAATTGTAATTTTATCAATTTCAGTGTGGTTATCCTCCAGACCAAAGGTAGGGCACAAAGAGTAGGACTTGATGAGATTGATGCAAGTGTTTGTTTCAATTTGTTTTTCAAATTTCTTCTTCTTATCCAAGTCTAACACTTCTCAACCTCATCCCCTTATCTGTAAATGCTCAATAATTACTCTCATTCACACCTTTTTGGGAATGATATGCAGATAAGTAGAGTTCAAAGCAAGTAATAATGATGAGTATGTTGATATTTCTGTTATAGACATTGGCACCTTTATGGTTGAAAAAGGAATGATTTGAATGGGTGATGGTGGGCTTTACACATTTTATGTACTGGTTTTGTCTTGATACATGGCAGTTCCCCCTTTATTGTAAAAATGTAGGTACAGCTGCTGGATACATGATCTACCAAATACTTGAAAAAGTGGTAGACAAGCCTAAGTTCAAAGATTGAAACAGTATAATATTGTTGTCTTAGTTCTCTGTCATTGCACCTTCTACAATATCATCATTGTAATTACCGCTTGACTGATACTCTAGTAGGGACAGCCTTCAAACCAGAGAGATGCTACTTAGAAAAAGATTGAATGAGATTGATAATATTTTTTGTAATGTCAGCTTCACCTCCTCCTCAAATCAAATATTCTCAATTGTATCCCATTTAAATTAGTTTGGGAATAATATAATGAAAAGTAGACTGGAAAGCAAGTAACTAAGATGAATATGATGACATTTCTTTTTCAAACACTTACACTTTTTGTCTAGATGGGAAGGATTTAAATGGATATAGGTGGATGATAGGTCTCAATCATTTTCATAATTTTATTTCAGCTTGAAAAGTTAGTGTTCTTCTTCTCTTGCCCTCTTCATTAAAGTGTAAAGTAAGATGATAACTGTTGGATTAGAATCAGCCACAGAAATGGTTGACAAGCCTCTGTTCACACACACAAGCACTTTGATTGTTATTTTGTTTCCTGCCTTGGCCCCTTATAATATTGTCATTGTAATTTCAACTTTATCAAATCTCAAGGAGGGATAGCTTTCAGATACAACATAGGGTACAAAGAAGAGGATTGGACAAGATTGATACAAGTTTTGAAATATTGTGTTGTTTGAATTTTCTCCTCTAGACCAATTCATGCACACATCTACTTCTCCTCTTATTGAATTTATAACATCAATGGTATGGGTTGGGTCCCTCAACTGTAAATAATTTACATCATGAAATGGTGCAATGAAAAAAACACAACATATGAAATGCAAGTTTTCTTAATTTTTATGATGATGCCTGAAAATATGATGCATTAGAAGTGAAAAGGCATACTTATGCATTGCTTTGTATATAGTGAACACAGCTCAAAGAGATCAAAAATTTACTGAAAATGATAAGTTCTTTTCTTGCTGCCATCTATATGGGAGCTACATGTATATGGTCAATGTCAGATACCAAGAGAGCTGAAAGACAAAATCTTGACATTGGCCTTACATCATGACTTATTACTTCCTCATCACCAACATTCAATATGAATCTGATTCTAAAAATTGTTTAGAAAAGTTGTAAATCAAGGTGTAGCAATGAGGTGCCAAGTAACAAATTCAATCATACCTATTTTCTCTTCTTGAACACACATATCCTAATCCTCTTCTTCTTTAAATGAACATATCTTCACCATTGCCATTGCAGCTTGGGTTCAATTGATTGTCAAGTTAATCTTGCACATTTATGAGTGGTTCATTTGTCATGGTTGGCATTGGTCAATTAGTGCTTTGTTGTCAAAGGAGTCAGTATTGGAAGATAGGTATGTCTTGTGTCCTACTTGAATTTTCACCATATCATCTAGGACAAATAATATTTGCCATTGTAAAAGTTTCACAAACTTTTAAGGTTGATTCTGACTGTAGATATTAATTGACCAAAATATCCTTCCAAAGAGCTTCTGCAATGTCCTTGTTGGTTGTTAGGGAGAGGATCATAGTCATGATCAGAGGTTTTGGCTGATTGACACTCATCACAACCAAAGCAGTGCTTATATACTCTCAGATGGGGCTGTTGATAGCAGTTTTGCATTCCTGCATTTTGAATCATGATTTCTAAGCTTGATGAGGAACCAGAGTAGTAATGGCTGAATCAAGGAGCTAGCAACTGAGAATTTCCACTCTGTACTTGTCTAATCTCATGATTAGACATTGGGAATGATATCTTTGTTATCAAGGACCTTGTTGAAATATCTGTCAGAGTATTTTTGTTGGCAACAAAAGAGTTTGTCAAGTTCACCTTTTTTCAAAGATGCAGAGTATTTTTGTGACCATGCAGAGGGGGTTGAGATGAAGCAAGTACACAAAATGTATTAAATTGTCATTTGTCATTAAACTTTAAAACCCATTCATTTAGATAAAAAATCCTTAATGCATAATGTTTGATCCCCATTTGAAAGAATATATTTATCAAGACAGTCAAAGTGAGACAAGGTGTCTGCAACAGCATTCATTCCAGTAATGAAGTGGGTGTATGGATGGAATTGTTCAATATAATCTATCCATTGTTTGATAGGATCAGGTGTGGTTTTGTCAGTAATAATGATACTTTTCTCCAACTGTATATTGTACTAAGCTACCATTAATCTATGACAACTAAAAGCCACTGGCTGATTGTCTTTGATAACACAAGTACCCTTTTGATAGTCTTAGTTGGCAAAGTCCAGTCCTGTTGCTTTGATAATTTGAGGACATATTTTAGGACATGAGACATGACCATGACATGTCCTTGAAATTTCCCAGGACATTTTGTTCAAATTTCCCTGACTGCAAAGTCATTTGAGCACACATGTTGTTTGTCAATAGAGCTAGAGAACACAATTTAAAACTAACTTATATAAAATGGACAAAAATTGTAGAAAACTTAATAAAAAATATGTTTGTAATCTCTGTGATAAATAAACATAAATATGAAACAAAGGTGATAAATTGTCATAGAATAATTATTGTGTCATTCTTTATCTTTCTTGAAACCACACATCTTCCCTTATTTCCTACTGGATTTGAGCATTTCAAATAAAATACCACTTTCTGTGGCATCTGCCTAATAAATGATTACAAATAAGATACTTCACATTTTTTCAACAATCTTACTAAAACTCATTTTTTATTGTTTGACCAATTACATTATTTTTAGACTCTATTCCCATCTCCATCTCAGCTTGATACTAGGACACTTGGGACAGAGATGGTTGGTGGATTGATGCATGAATAATTTGAAATTTTGAAAAATGTTGCTAAAGTATCTGCTGTGATACTGTTTGTATTTTTGTTGCTGAAAAATGTGTTGGAAACACCACAACCTTGCCCTTGCAAAAAGATTCAGTGATCTAAGGAGGGGAGGGGGCAATCTTGGTGCCAGTGGTAGTAGAGCTTAAGACTCAGGATGGTGTTGGAGGTGGCATCAATGGTGACTATTGAGTTGAAGGGGAGAGATTTCTGTGTACTCAGACTGTTGGATTGGAGTTGGGCATTGACAGTTCAATTAGACAGGTTTTGCAGCTGTTGTTATGAAGGTAATGGAATTGGGTAGCAGGACAACAATGACAACAGAAAATGCATTGATATGATTTATGGTTGCAAGGGTGGCAACAGTGGTGGCATTGATGGCTGTGGAAAACGAAACAGAGAGATGGTGATGATGGCTGTAAAGTGGTTGTATTTGTTGTAGTGAAATCTATGGAAACTTTGGGGGGAACAGTGATGGTGAAATCCAAGGGGGCGATGACAGTCAGTGGCAGAAATTAATAAAAAAGAAAAGTGGAATTTTTGAGTGATACAAGAGATATATAGAGGCACTGGGGGAAGGATTTTTGATATTTCTTGCACTTCTTGAAGATATACAAATAATATGTACATTGGTGCAAACAGTACATACAATGCAACATAACTTTTTTAAATTTTAGGTCAAAGTTAGAACTGAGGACACACAACTGCACATAAGTCCATGCTTCAGATACATGACAAATTAAAAAATAAAACCAAAATGATTGGCCATCTCAATATGTTGTTTAGATTTTAGGGCATGTCCCCATCCCCCACCCCCCATCCCCCATCTCCAGGGTATTTCTAGGACATATTCAGGATATTTTAAACTGAGTTGATAGTGCCATATCAGTGTAATGAAAGGCTTTAATGCAATTGGGGTAGCAACATGACAGTCATAAACCATTAAAGATTTCATTTGATTGAAATGTTTGTCCATGTTATCTATGAGAACAAATATATACAGATGTGTTGACAATGTCAATTGATATTGATCAAAAGCACCAAGGAGCCATGCTTCATGACTAATTTTGAGGTTCTACATTAGGAGGGTGCCATCATTTTTTGTATCACAGCTTCAACCCAACTGGATCAGCCAATAGCCAAGCCAATCAGTCTCCCAAATGACACATTTTTGTCCAGTAAGAGTGGGTAGCTTTGCAAGCGGAGGAAAAGACACAAGTGTTGGCTAAGTTGACTTCAGTTTGCTTGATATTGCAAAGGACTCCTTCTGTAACTTGCTGATCAAAGTCCACAGTACATTTGACTATTCAGTCCCACAGGCAACCATTAAATTTATTTACCAAAAGGTATGACCATGATGCAAAGGTCTTGAATCTCTTTCTCAAGTTAAAAAATAAATTAGATTTGTCTAGTTTGGTAAGACAATATATCCAGGGGCTTGTTCAAGTATATAAGTGATAGTTGGCAAAAATCCCATAATCAACAATTATTACACAAAAGATAAATTTTTCATTTTTGACAGGCTTATTGATTTTGAAGATAAAGATACATTGTAGGAACAAGTAGAATTATCTTTATTAGTATCTTTTTTGAAATCTTCTTTTGACTTATCATTTCTGTATCAGTCAATAACACGTAACACCCATTTCAAAGCCAAATACCCAAAAGTTAATCATATGTCTTTTTCCAATGCCATTGTCAATATCTTACCATAATAGCTTTTTAGTACCAAATTATTATAATTCCTAGCTTTCAAATGCCCATAGATTGATGTTTCCAATCTTTTTATTTTTTGCCTAAAGATGATCCCAAACATTTTCAATTTTTAATATGCATTCTCATACAATTGAAGCCTCTTGTATGAGAATATTTATTCCAATGTACAATGAAAATTTTCCAAAAGTCCTCAAAATTTGGACCAGGTTCATGTCCAGTGGCCATAATGATGATACTTACAAAAAAGCAGGCAACTACCCTCAAACAGCTGTGATAAAACCAGCCTTTCCCACCATGACATAGAGATCAGCACATAAGTCCCAGGCACAAACCCAATTTCATTCCTCATATAGTGATGTTATCTTAACTTTAAGGATTAGTCTCAAATATCTGAAACCATACTGCAAATTACTGTCCAAAAGACCTAGTTGCAAGTGCAATCAAGATAAATAAAATAGTAACTTCCTCATGTACTTTTGTCAAAATGTTCTTTTTTGATTTTCATTTTTGAAGTCAAATTAATTTAATTTTGTGATCATTGGTGTCTGGGATTGACATATCACACAGCAATGTATCCCTCATTCTGGGCGGATAGCAGCCAGGATGGTGTCAAGCTGGTGTTACTTCATGATTTGTTTTTTATTATTACAATATTGGGTATGATATGATGTATAGATATGACTCTATTCTTTTGTAACCAACTGTGATGATAAAAATCTAAAACTGTGATGGTCCAACTATCCCTGTAACCGACTGTGACAGACAAGTCAATTGTGTATGGTGCTCCCAAATGACTGTAATTTTAAACTCAACATTTCCAATTCATTGTCTCTCAGTATATCTAAGTGTGTGAGTTGATTTTATGTCTCAGATAGAGAACATCATAGTTTATCTCATACATGTGAATTGAAGTTCTTGCTTTTTGACACGAGGATTAGTTTTCTTGGAATTGTTTGTCTCACTAACTTGACAGAATACGGATTTATTCTGGTCATGCTCTTAAATCATGCCACCTACATCATTGGTGTTGGATTGTCTTCTGCATTTTAAATAGATTGTTGGCAATTAATTCACTCTGAACAACTATTGGACTAGAATTGCTTGAAGATTGTTCAAGTCATCTGGTGGATTTGGTGGTGGTGATAGTGTCTACATAGTTCTTAATGCTTACACCATAGCTGGCAATATTGCTGAATCAAATGTGACAAGCAATAACTGACCCAATGCAAAGATTCGAGCTCCTTCCATCTGTTTGCGCATATCTCAAATTGTCTCGTCAGGGTCTTATTGTTGCTTGTTAGATTATATTTGGTTGCCAAGAAAAAACATCATCCAAAATCCATTTCAACTTATTCCGCAAAAAATTAGAATACAACACTGCTTTAATTATTATTTCCATCATGCAATATTATTGTATCATGACACCCCGCAAAGTAATAAAGTATATTCTACAAACGATGAAATGATGCACCTCAATATATAAAAATGAATCGATTAAACCCCCTCTCCCCCCAACGTGATATGAATTATACAGTAATTCGAAACAAAACAAGTGATAGCGCAATAATCGTCATCCCCACAATCATCGCATTTGTCGAAACCGCATCCTTCGGATCATATCGATGTGCCGTGGGAATCAACTCCTTGACGGAAATAATGACCATCATTCCACTAGTCCAAGCAAAGAGCACTCCATATACATTTTGAGTCACGACAGAAGCCAAAATTGCATACCCCAACAATGCCGCTATGGGTTCCGAGAGGCCACTGACACACCCCCAAAGGAACGCCTTGAATTTGTCTCCAGTGGCAAAGTAGATTGGGAGGGATACGCACATGCCCTCGGGAATGTTGTGGATGATTATGGCGATCGCGAGGATCGCTCCAACTTTAGGGTCGGCCATCGCGGCGACAAACGTGGCGAGACCTTGCGACACGTTGAAACATAAAAGATGAATTCGCAATCACAAACACACCATTATCACGAAACGAAGAATACATGGTGGATCTCACCTTCGGGGAAATTATGCAGAGCGATTGCAAGGGCCGTGTTCATTCCCATCTTGACTAGCTTTTGCTTTTCCTTTTCTGGGGTCTTGTTGTCCAGCGACGGAGGTCTCATTTCCATGATGAGCTCTCGTTCATCCTTCGTACGTGCGACGTTGGGTGCGAATTGAACGCCTTGGGTATCATCGATGTATTCTTTTTTCGATCCAGAGGAGTGCTCGCTATTGGCAGAATTTTTGCTGTTCGTTCCATCTTCCATCCGCTCCGTCTCGTCGTGCTGCTCTTCCTTCTTTCGAGAGACGATTTCCTGCTCTGCCATGTCCCGCCATTCTGCCAATTCGCCAATGGGGTCGTCGACGCAACCCACACAGTGCGGGGACACGATTTCTGTCGCTATCTCCTTGTTGATGTGGACGCCTTCGTCGGTGTGACAGATCTGGATACTTTGGAGGGAGAGGTCGTCATGGTCGTGGAGGAAGTAGTGGACGGCGTAGTCGACCGCCTGGACGTCGGCCAAATCGGATGGAAAGCCACACAACGTGAGAAGACAGGCAACGTGAGTCCCGAGACTGCCCAGAAAGTTGGGAAATTCTTAATTTTTTACCAACAACGCACCTTGAGCATCAAAACTCCACCAAAGAAACTGAGCGTCGAAAACAAATAAGCCATATCTTCGTCATGGCCGGCGTTCAAAAACGCATCGAGGCTCTTTCCAAATATATCGACAAACGAGATGTAAATCATGACTCCGGCCGAGAGACCGAGAGACGCCGCGAGAAGTTTCGGCGACACATATTTGACGAAATTGGGGAAGTAGACGACTGCGCTGCCGAGGGCGGTGGCTGCGCCGGCGGCGATGACGAGGCCGAATGCCACGCCGACATTGCCGGATGATTCGTTTTCGTTAGTGGCCATTGGAACGGTTATTTTAGCTAACAAAAATGATTCGCTCTCGGGATGATGGTATGACAGTCGTTAATAGTGAGCGGAAGGAGAAGGACAGCATTCAGAATTAAAACCTGAACTAGAAAATAAAAGAGTGTGCCGAGTGTCGAGTATTACGTTGTGATCGGCACTAATGAGCTTCTGATTTCATGCAATTTTTGGAATATGAATTGAGGAACCATACAATATACTATGAGACAAGTTTTGATCACTCAAAATACTATTGGTTCAATAATATAATAAATTACTTAGAATGTATAGTAATATTAGTGCCTATTTCAAATAATAAGGAACATGTTTCCGAAGAAAAATAGGAGTCTTTGTTCTGTACGAAGGACGTTTCGTACTTTTGTGAGGTTTTGTCTGATGTTGTTGTCCAACCTCTACCATTTTGAAGGTTGTGTACTCTATTAACCACGAGTTGATGTTGTGGCACGTCGTGTCATAGTATATGATACACATTTTAACGATAACGATATTACAATATTATCAAGATGAAAAAAGTTTCTTCTGATTGGGACAAAACTTTCTTGGGTATTATTCCAAGAAATGACCAAGAGTGGAGAGTAAAAATGGTTTGAGTCCCAACAGCCCAAGCAGGTTACGATACCATACCAATCAAATCAAGACCAGAAAACTACTTGACAGTGGGCATTTTGCGCAAAGAATAGGGGTGGTCGATTTATTCAGTTTTTTATCGCCAAATTCTTCATGTCGGCACTCTGTGTCCGAAGGACTCATTGTTGTGGGGATGTTTGTTCTTCGTAAGATAAACACGTGGCAATATATACATTTTTGGAGTTGGGAAGTTATTATTTCTAGGGCAATAAAAAGTTCTACCATGTCAGCTCGTACGTAAGTGCATGTTTGGACCTCAGTAGTTTCCAATGAGGTTGAACGAAATCAATATCTAAGAGGTCAGAGAAGCGTGTTAAGATAATAATATGCAAATATCATAGATAGTCATTGTATGAATGTTTAGGAGAAAAAAAAAATGAAATAATAGCACCTCTCAATTACTCACGCTCGCACTCGCACTTGAAATTTCATTTCGTCCATTGAGGCATAAGTAAATTTGCCTGAAAAGAAATTTCAAGTGCGAGCAGGTTTTTGATTTTGACTTCACTTGTAAGATCTGCTCGCACTTGAAATTTTGTTTCCTCCATCTGGTTTACCTTTAATTTCAAAAATAATTTTTAAAGCATCATCATCGCCACAAGACAGTTCAACTGACAAACTTGCCACCAACAAAAAAATACTCAGCATCTTCTTTTTTCTGAGTAAAAAATAAGTAGTAGATGACGAGTATTTTGTCAGTAATAGCCTCAAATAATTCTCCTTCTTCCAAATTATGATTATTATCATATTTTTTATAAGTAGGTAAATCAATACGACATCTTTGGATGCTGTGTTCATCATCGTCGTTGTCGTCGTTTTGTTGTTGTCATTGACATCTTTGGCGGAGCGGTTAATCGTCGTCGTTGTCATCGTCATTTCGTCGTCGTTGTTGACATCTTCGGCGGAGCTGTTACTAATTGTCATCGTCGTCGTTTCATCGTCGTCGTTGGTGTTTCATTGTCGTCGTCGGCGTTTTGTCGTCGTCGTCGACATTTCGTCATTACCATCAACATCGTTGGCTGCTAATGACGAAGTCAGCGTTGTCGGCGTTTTGTCATTGTTGTTGTTGGCGTTTCTTCGTCGTCGGCGTTTTGTTGTCATCGTTGACATCTTCAACTGCGCTGTTCGTCGTCGTGGTCGTGACTACGACCACGAAACTCCGACAACAACAACAACGAAACGCCGACAACGACAACGGCGAAACGCCGACAACGACAACAACAAAACGACGACCACGACGATGACCACGACGACAAACAGCGCAGTTGAAGATGTCAACGATGACAACAAAATGCCGACTACGACAACAAAACGTCGACAACAACAACAACGAAATGCCGACAACGATAACGGCAAAACACCGAAAACGACAACAACAAAACGCCGTCTTAGTCTTTTTGTTAGTTTCATTTTGTGTCCTTATGATTTTCTAAAATGGTACCTGTCTTTTCTATCATTTCATCANTCTTTTTGTTATTTTCTTTTTGTGTCCTTATGATTTTCTAAAATGGTACCTGTCTTTTCTATCATTTCATCATTTCATATTAGGGGTATCCAGGATTAATATCTACCATCATTTGAGTCACCATCATAATCCTTGATGCCAGAATCGCCTCCGGGAGAAGGGTATTCCCTCTTACTCCAACTATTCTGGTGTATCAACGAGTGAGATGCTGTTGCCAGTGGATGGTCTCAAGTCACAGTCTGGAAAAATACCTTTAGTCACAGCAAACAAAGCATAACTGATCATAACGGCCTTTAACTTTTGTCAATGAGTGAGAGGTTGTTTGCACCAATTAGTTTATCATCATAACGGCCTTTAACTTTCAACAATAATAAATCATGTCTAGTTGCCGTGCCAATGCAATTATGAAGCTTCATGATACCCTGGATATTTCACAAGCAATTTTTATGACAAGGGTTGCCTCTGGAAACTCATCAGGTAGCAATAGTGACACCAATGACGCATTTCAGTTGAATTATTTAGCTGCATCTATTGAGCTTAATCATGTTCTTAATTCACGATATGCAAGAAGAGCAAAGTATCGAAAATCTACAATTGATGTCTTCCAACAAGACTTGGATGATTCTGATGGCTGTTGGTTGACACCAGACGAATTCAAACATAAGTACCGTATGAGTAGGGAGTCCCTTGAACTCATCTCAGAGAGGATTAAACATCATGACGTTTTCCGAATGAAGAAAAATGGGGGACGACAGCAGGCACCTGTTAAGCACCAGCTAATGGTTCTTCTGAATTATCTTGGAACAGATTGTTCAAATGACAATAGGCAAAGGAATGTTTTCTTCCTGGGTGCAGGTACAAGTCGTCTCTATTGCAATCGATGCGTCAAGGCTTTGATTTCAATTCGGGATGAGTACATCAAATGGCCTAACCAAGAGGAAAGGGAAGAAATTTCAAGAAGGATCGAGAAAAACTTTAACATTCCAAACTGCGTAGGAATCATGGATGGCACACTTTTGGAACTGGGACTCAAACCATCATGCAATGATGCGTCAGACTACCATGGGAGGAAGCTTCCATTTAGTTTGACTGTCTTGTTCATTTGTGATGATAAGAGGAGAATTAGGTATTACTTGGGCGGATTCCCTGGAAGCACACATGACAACCGAGTTTGGAGGAACTCAAAAGTAAACAAACAACCGGATGATCATTTCAACGATATTGAATATATCATTTGTGACACAGCGTTTGAGCCAAGTCCATATTGTATTCCTGCGTACAAGTCTGATGTCGGTTTTGTATTGACTAGAGGGAAGGAATTGTTTAATCAGATTTTAGCAAAACCGCGTGTGATCTCAGAGCATGCAATTGGGATTTCAAAAGGTAGATTTCCATTTCTACGCAAAATTAAGATGCTTCTGACCAACAAGCAGAATTCGCTTAAAAAAATCCTCATGTACATTGATGCAGCAATCATCTTACACAACATGTTGATTGATTTGAATGATACTGTCCAAGAGGAGTGGGATTGTGATGATGATGCTTCTGACATTGATGATGCATCCAGAATCCCTGAAGAGGACGTTTTGTATACCCCACTTCCATACGGAGCACCTCTGGGGTGGCGAAGAGAACAACTACGTGAGTTTGTATGTGAAACTCTAGTTTTCCCACACAAATTTAATTTTGCGCCAGATAATGAGGAAAGTGAATATTTATGATCACAATATAAATAAAGATAATTTTATTTTGATTGAGATAATATTCACCTATTATTTGTTATCACTGTCAGACTCCTCTGAGCTTGACCCCATCTCAAGACGTGCTTGTTCCATAGCTTTTTTGTAATGTTTCAACAACGGCCATTCCTCGGGTGTAAGAAAAACTTTAAATTTTGGACAGGTAAATGCAGCCTGGATGCGATTTCCAGAAAGACTACGTACTGTGTTCTCGAATTGCTTTGCAAGCCTCTCAATGTGTTCTCCATCGTCTTCGTGTACTCGTTTCTTTTTAGCAATTGTTGTTTCAAGGAATTGACACATGAGCTCATCTCTCCTGGCAGCGGCATCCTGCACATAGTTGAGTTTCCCCTTTCTAGAGCTTCTGGATGATGTTTTGTTTGATAATTTCTTGGAAGATGTCTTGGTTTTTCCAGTTCTAGAATTGGTTGACTTGGAGTCGTTGGAATCGTCGGAATTGTTGTCAAGTGCATCGTCATGTTGAAAATCAACATCATCTGTGTTGCATTTTGGCACCATTGCCGATCTATCTTGAAATTTATCTACAAGTTCATTGAAGAAAGGGCAGTATTTCAACACTGAGTCTTCAAATGACTTGTCCCCATCCTTCTTTCCAGCTCCAGTCTCGCAGGTGCACCATTCAAATGCTTGCTTCATCTGCGCCTCTATGCGCTCGATCTTTGATTTCACTTGTTGCCAAGTCCTCTGAGATTTGACTCCTTTTGAATTAATTATATCAGCTACATCCTGCGCCATTTGCTCTTTTGTAATACCTCCCTTCTTTTTATCTCCGTCCCCACGCCACTTGGAATAATTTTCATCTTCTGCAAGCCAATTCACCAGGATATTGAGCGAGTTGTTAGGATCCGTACGGCCGTCCTTACCATCGGTCTCCCAACCGAATCGACCCTCTTGATTTTTGAGGTATGTCTGATGACATGCCTTTGTGCAGAAGAGAATGCCTGCACCAATGCATTGCAGATCAACATGTTTTTTCAAAACATACAAGTCGTAGCACTCTTTGTGCACGAGCCTTTTGCAGCCCTCGCGAGAGCATTGCTTGACCGGGTCAGTTTTTACGTCGAATTTTTTGCAAGACTTGACACCACATTTGAGCACATCTGGCACCGTTGGACCGGACTCCTTCAATTGAGGTGGAACAGGATGTATTGCCTGGTGCATCCCTGTCGTAGTCATTGTTTGTGGGGAATTTGCACTCAAGCAACGGATTGAAGGGTGTATGGCAACGGCGGTTGTGAGAGATGGATTATTGTTAGTTGTTATCTCCGCTTGCTTGTTCTCCTCCAACTCTGACGTGATGGCATCTTCTTCAATTCCATCGTTAGGAATACCTCCTCCACAATTGGGGGTGGGTACTATTGGAAGGGGCATCCTCACAACGCTCGTCTTTATTATGAATATTTTTTGCTAAGAGAAGGTGGCTGTTGCAATTGATTGATGGAATGGTAGGGAAATGTTGTAAGGTGGGGTAGGACACTCCTAGATACTTACGCTACGTTTTTTGTGGTTTCTTGCTGCAGCGTCAACATGAATCATCTGATTTCTGACGTACTTGCAACTGGGACAAAAAAATTTTCAACAGTGAAAGGATGAAATGAAATTCCGAGCCGAGCGAGGTCAAGGCTGGCTCGGCTCGGAATTTCGTTTGATTTTTTGGCGATACAAGAAAATGACTGTGAAATGACCCGAAATGACTCACTTGATTCTCATCAAGTCAGCTCGGAAATTTTTTTCGTTCCACATAGGAACTGATATGAATGAAATGAAATTTCAAGTGCGAGTGCGATCGTGAGTAATTGAGAGGTGCTAATGGCTGTGCAATTTTTGCATGTTGATCGAAGCATAAATAAATTTTATGGTGTTTTCTTAACAGTTCGTCATGTGATTGCCGCAGACCCACCAACCCAAAATATCCACAAAAACCTGAGATTTACGAAACGAAGACTGTAGTGATCAATTTTGTCTCTGATTGTGACAAAATGCACAACCTGCTATCAGGAATTTGTACAACAATTATGTTGAAAACCAGTTTGTAAAACTACTGGTCTAGAACTAGTACTTCAAAACATTGAGGTTTTTTGGATACATGTCTAATGGAACTGCTTTGAGAAGGTTTTGGAATGTTTGTTTGATTGACACACCTGAGAAAAAAACTGAAAGGATGAATGTATTCGAATAAAATAAACAGAAACACCTTCTTGTTTTCCCAATGACTGAAAAACTAATGTTGGTTTCCACTACATCACAATATTATATTATATGGGGACCTGATCATGAACCATTAGCATACAATACTGTTGTCCTAGAAGACGTACTCATAGCAGATGGCAGCATGCACGTCAAGAAGGGAATTTTTTTACTCAATTTTCATTCGGAAGTTTGCTCGTTTTGAAAGAAGAGAGGAGGTATCGCAGGTTTACAAAAGATACGAGACATTGCTAAGTACAATAATAACTTGTGTGACGATGACGACGAGCGACGTAGGTCCGTGTATTCCTGCTACGACGACGAAGTGGCGCGTACGTTGCAGTCATCATGAGTTCCTCTATCCTTGTTGATGATGGAGAATCCATGGGAAAGTGTCCTAGGTACAGAGACCTGACGGCGATTATTTAATCATATTGAATAAAATTTTATGTAATATAATAATATAACAATAGGGTAGTTGATAAATAATATTACGGCAACAATCAGGTCTGGATTGTGGCGCAACTGACCAGCTAAACTGATACTAATTGCGTGAGCATATATGGCCTTGGACTTGAGACAGTACAATACACTCAATCCCAACTATTGGAGATCAAGGAGTAAATATTATCGAAAATGCGGTGGACGCATCTGAAGATTCCAACAGCGGCCGCCGCTACACTTCTATTCTTCCTTCCGGTGGCACCATGCAATGCAGGGTGGATAGATCATGATACACCAGACGAATCATTGACCACGGAGTCTCATTTCCCTGACGATAATCGTCATTACGAATTGGTGAGATTTCTCATTTCATCCTCGCTTTGCATCTGTTGTACTTCTGCGCTCAACCTCGTGTTTGCCTCCGCTGCGAAAGGTATTTTCCGATGAGTTCGAGCAAGACGGACGTACATTTGAAGACGGCGCAGATCCAAGGTGGACTGCGATCGACAAAAACGACTGTAAGTGCTATTGATTTCAGTGGACATCCGTTTTGTATTAAACCTGCGGCTAATCAGATTGCATTCTATAAACATCGTGTAAATTGGCAGACACCAACGAGGCATTGCACTACTACAGACCTGAAAATGTGAAGACCACCAACGGTGTACTCAATATTACAACGATTCTGAAATCCAATAAATATAAAGCATTTGATGAGAAGAAGCTCACATTTTTTGCTGACTCTAAACACATCCAATCAGGAATGGTGCAAGGTTGGAATAAGTTTTGCATGGTTGGTGGAATCATTGAATTTTCGGCAAAACTTCCGGGAGATCCCAAGACCGGAGGATTGTGGCCGGCCCTTTGGATGTTGGGTAATCTTGCCCGAGGGACATATGTCGGGTCATCAAATTACATTTGGCCATACAGTTACGACAAATGTGATGAGAGGAACAGACACAGTCAGAGAATTAGTGCGTGCTCGAAAGTCGGTCATTATGGGTTAGACCCAGGCGTGGGGAGAGGATCTCCTGAAATTGACGTACTTGAAGCAATGATGGGGTCTGACGAAAAGCTCCCAAGCACCAATATCACTCGTCCGTATTTTTCAACATCATTGCAAATTGCTCCCGGCCTCGAGAAGAACAGACCCAATCTCGGAAAATTGCCGAAGAAGGTGAGCCTCGTTGAATGTCTCTGCTGCTTGTTAATGCTCGTATCCTTGCTGATGAGAGGAACTCAATTGTTACTTTCTTATTAGGGATATTGGTACGAGGGTTTGGAGTACGGAAACAAGACGCAGTTGAACCCTTTTTTCTACGGAGTGACTTTGATTCATGAACCCAAACAATTCACTTATCAGTCTGATGCAATCTCAGCCAACACTCATGTTACAGAAGATTTTTTTGAAAAACATCATAAGTATCGTATTGAGTGGGAGCCTCCGAATGATGACGGAACGGAGGGCTATTTGAAATGGTATTTGGACGGCGAATTTTTGTATGGCATTCGCGGAGAAAACCTCAAAATCAGTGGAACATTAATCCCACGCGAGCCGATGTATCTGCTCATGAACACAGCCGTCGCAAGCTCTTGGGGGTTTCCAAAACCTTGCCCTGAGGGATGCGATTGCAAGTGCTTCAAATGCGGTGATCCCGACTGCACCTGCGGACTACCAGATGGATTTTGTGAGAACTTCCCTGCTTCGTTCGAAATTGACTATGTCCGGGCTTACCAGGCTGTCAATGAATCGAAGCATTTCCTCGGGTGTTCTACTGAGCTTATGCCCACTGGTAGGTTCATTGAAGGACACAAAAAAGATTACATGGATGCCGTCAATGGTCAAAAAGAACCCCTTTTACCTATTCAAAATGGCGGTTCCTACTGCGATACCTCTGCTGAATGCGGTTTTCCATCAAAAGGCGACTGTTCTTCCAGCAAACGTTGTGTTTGCAATGATGGTTACACTGGGCCAAGATGTTTGAGTCCTGCGGGCTTCGATGACATACCACGGCCGGAAAGTATGGAACACATCGAAGGTAGGCGGCTGTACTTATTTTCGAATTCTCGTTTTTTATCAGAGTAAACTGATGTCTTATGAATCTTTTTTCATATACTTCAGTTGACATGATCATGATGTCCCCTGTGTTTTCGGCGCTTGCATTTTTTGCTGCTGTTGCTTTCGTCCTTTTTGTTAGTTTCGCTGCTTTGAGAAAGAGGAGGCAACTTGAGAATTACGAGCAGCTTCTCACTGAAAAGCCAACGAATCTTTTCAAGGATGAGGAACCATCAGCAATTGATGGAAATGGTTCCTACCAACAGTCTGGGGGACTTAATCCTATGGCATCCAACGATCAAAAAACCGTGACATATTGCATGATTGATGGTAGGCTATTGGATGAACAATGATTGAGAAATTTTATTTCGGTACTATGCTATTGCTTTTGGGGGGTAAATGACGTGAATTCAGGGACCTGGCTCGATTGTTTGGGTCTAAGTGGCTACTAAAGCTGTGTTTCATCCACTCTTCACATATTCGCAGCGATGTTTGTATTGTAACCCATGCTATGATCACAATAGATCACTGTTTTTATCCATTGCGCGCAACACTTCAAGAAACGATTGAATAGCACCTTCAAGTGGAAGGACTAACATGGAACAATGTATATTGTGCGAAAAATTGCTATGTCATCAACATTATACTTTTGCATCTTGGATTAAACCATTATCATACCTACGCGTTCTGCGGAAGTCACTTCCGCATCAGGCGTTTAAACTCAATTTACTGTGTATTTTTCTTTCCGTTCCAATAATATTTCGAAGGTGGAAACTTAATCGTTTGAAAAATCTTGATCATGCCTGCACTATATAACATTGCTGGTAACAGCCCAAGTATGATCTTTGTGACTGTTTTATTTGAGTGAAAATTTGGGGTGCATTGATGCAACTGAATCTGTTGATACACAGCATCATTCACAAGGGAAAACTCAGAATTGTCTGAAGTATGAAAGGGATATGGATGACAGCTGTGCAAGGAGTGGTGAAGTCAACTTGTGCTGGGTCTGGCAAATGGAGAGTTATGCTGTTGGTGTTAGCAGGAGGCTTGAAGTGTCAAGGAGCCAAGCATGGTGGTTGAAAGAATGGGGTGGCCAGAGGGGGTGGAGGACAAAGTCTAATCAGCAGGGGAGCGACCTCCAAAGATAGGCATAATGTGATGCTTGGGAGCTAATCTGCATTCAATCACAAGGGTGGTAGTAATCATTACAGGCAGTGGAGATCCATCAGGCTATCTTTTTGATGAGGTCAGAGGAGAAACATCTTTTAACCATGGTGCTGTAGGAGTGTCAGATGTGCTTGGGAAAGGTGAGAATTAAGATAGTCTAAAGGTCTGTTTTGGTGGGGTTGGAGAGGTATAAGCCAGGGAGGATCTTAAGGACATGGATGCATCTAGGAAGCATGTTGTGAAGTTTTTGACTTGGGTATCCTGAGGCAGATGGTGATACTGCCTGATCCAGTATTGGAGATAGTCTTCTGGTTGGTAGAGGGCAGTTGGTACAGTGGAGGGATATATAAATTGCTGAACTCAGAGGATGTCACTGATCTTCAAGTCCAGGCCCATGAGTTGGAAATCATTGACTGAATTTGTGAGTTCCAAACCAGTGGGACCAAGAGAGTTCCTTTCATCAATATAAAGAATGAAAATATTGAGCCCCTGTAGAAAAAGCATTCATCAACAAGCAACTGAGCATAACTGAGTGCAACCTGCTGTTAGGAGCTTATCAACCATTGGTTCTGCATTATCTGCCCTACTATTGTCCATAAAAGTTGCTGATGAGCTGATGCACATAGTCCTTGCAGTTTCCTCTCCTTGCAATGATGCCATAGGCAATCTCCATGTAAATGTACAGTTCAATTTGTGCTTGTGTCTAAGCCAGGACAAAGTATATTTGGGGTAGATCCCACCAAATAATGATGGCATAATCTATCATTAGCCTGATAACAAGTAAAGCAACAAGATGAGCATAGCTTTTCATAGTAATTAACACCAAATACATTATTCTCAACATGGACATTCAGCCAGAACTTGTACTTGGTAACCTGGTTATAGTGTGACTCACTCTGTAACTATACTTTCTCAATATGATCCAAAACTTGCTGATTAGTGCAAACATATTTCTTTCACAACTGACTTGTCAATCATCTTGCTGAAATGCTTGAATCATCCATCATTATTTTATGGAAGGAACTGGGACTATGCATAGGTTCAAAAATTTCAAGCTCAAGTTCATAGTCATGCCAAACGTCAAAATCATTGCTAAGGAAGATTGGTTGGTCAATCAGATCATTCATCCTGCATATTTTCCTCATATCATGACACAACTTGTACAAAAAGCAAACAGACTCATCTACAATGGACTCAATTCCAATCAACCTCATGACTTCCACCAAATCAGGCACTGAACTAAATTGCACTCTTAGAACAGTCAAGTAAGATGTCCTTGTCCACCTATTGAAGCTATGGATCACCTTCCTGGATAGCAACCTAGTCATTCATGCCAATGATGTGAAATAATAATTCTTACAACTCAATCTCCTACTTGACATTATGGTCCAATTTTGTTTGTAATAAACACCATCCTCTCCTCAAGTGTTGTCTTGTGTTTGACTCTGATTTCAGTCCAGCGAATTTCGAGCCTATTTGGAGCATTGTGGAACAACTGGCAATAGCACTCTTTGATGATGACACACTACAAGATTGACATAAACAACACCTGGACCATCTCCAAAGATCTCAGCTCCTACCCTCCAGCTTTTGGACCAGATCTGCTTCCCTTCTTATAACCCATCCTGTCACTAACAATCCTGCTCAACTGTAGATAGCACCCTTCCATGCTTCCTGCTCCTCTCATCCATTGTCTATAACTCCTTGGCTTCATTCATGTTTCATTATTCATTTTTTCTTGTTCTCTCACATGACCCTTGTCCTCATAGTTTGTCCCCCTGAAGCCCGCATTGATCCCCTTTAGTGATCCTCCATTGTACAACCTCACTTGCAATGATGAAAGCACAAGTACTGGGGACAGTAACACATATGTCTTCAGATTCTGTAATGATTTAGTTAAGGACTTAGTTGCTACAATCACTACTAGCTATATTGCAGCAAATAATGGACAATTTGTGTAGGACACCAAACATAGAAGAAATCAAGTCATGATGCAGGTTATCTGATTAATGAGGAAATCTAAGAATTATAAAAATAAATAGTTGAAACTGTGATGTAATTAATATTATAGATATTCAATTCTCTCTGTTTGGCAGTTATAATATTGTGATCCTTCATGCAAATTGAGAAATGAGTATGTAAAAAATGAGTATCAAAAAAGATCTTTTTGAGAACTGTATAGAATTAATGATTAAAAATTTAAGCATAGTTGTGGAATAAATTTGACACTTTTACAAGGCTTCTACAATAAGTTTGAGACATTATTGAAGACTAGAAAAAGACTGGAATTTTGGCTTTGTAGAGATCTGCGAAGTTTAGAAAAGGCTCAAAGTTGGCTTGGACAAGATGACGTGTGATTTCAGTGGAATTTATTGTTGGAAGTGCCTACTTGACTCAGAAGAGTATCAAAATTGTTTTCTTGTTTCATTGTGGTGATGAAGCGTAACGGTCTGAGCCATATGCATGATGTTTTGAATAGACCATTCAGCAAGATCATTTTGATGATGGACACAAACTACAGAAAATAACTGAGTCTGGTAATTATTCTTGTATTCCTCAACAAAAAGTTTAGCATTAAAAATTCCTTTATCATTTTGAAGATTTTGAATTTCAGCAGCGCTAATTTCCATAATCATTGTTCAAGTTGTCCTTTTGCCTTGAAAATTTCTTAAGTACCAAGTGAACTTGGTTCTCAGCCTAGATAAGACCAGTTGCGTTGTTGTGAAACCTATTTTTACCATTAAAGTGGTTGTAGGGTGCTTCTTGTCCAAAGACAATAATCTGCCTGGAGTGTTGACAAATATGTTGGTCAGCAGAAACATAATTGCAAGCTTCATAGCCATTTTGAGCTCTTGCATGATCATTACAAGCCTTGGTTAGCTTGTTGAGTTTAGACACCAAGCATTGGGAACAAGCTAATTGACAAGACTGGCAACAAGGAGGTGTTTTGAAATTTTGAGCAGACTTTAAGACAAAGACAGTTGCGATGAGAGGAAGCATTTTGTGATGAAAACCTGAAGATTTATGAACTTTAATAGTATGAATGAGCTCTTGGATATGTATATGCTGATCCCAAGTTTTCAGTGCCACAAGAGAGTTCTTTCTGAGTTCTATACCAATAGGCATTGGAGGTAGTACCAACACAAGGGCAGCATATCTTAGAATAGATAGAAAACTCATAGTCATGTGATTCTTTGAGTTGAGTAGTTTTATTGATGAGGTCACCTATAAAGTGATGTTGTCCAGCAAAGTTAACTCTTCCACCTTGAGATTTGCAATATTTCTTCTTCTTGTCTTGGTGCACTCTGATTTTAGAATAATAAAAGACATCAATAGCTATGTCTATTTGGTTACAACTAGGTAGGTGTATTTCAACTTAATCTCTAATGATAATTCTTTTTCCACCACAACTCTGATGAAAGACATGAGGACTAAAAAGGCAAAACTTTGATGATGATAAATGATAACCCACTAAGGAAGATAGACAACACATCCCTTCATGTCAATGAAATCGTATGTGGTGGTCTATATTCATATGACTTATTGGCTTTGAGATGTTATGGACAGGAATTCTGCATTTAACACAGTCAAAAAGTCATATTTGAATGGAGTAAGGCCAGTAGAAGCACCAAAATCATTGACAAGAAGGGTTTTATCCAGGGTGTTAGATATACATTTGATGATATGGTGATATAGAGGTAAGCTGAAAGAGATTCAATTGCTTAATAGCAGATGGAAAAAAGACAAAATCTTATGGGAATGAATATGATGCAATAGAGGTGGTAATGAAATTAAGTCAAGAAGGTAGTTGGGTAGTGCTTATTGATTGATGATAGATTGATAAGATGACAATGTAATGATTTCATCATGACACAACAAAATGGGTTTGTCACAAATTTCACAAAATGTGTGATGTTTAACATTTTCCATTTTGCCATATCTGAGTCATGTGACAGAGGTGTGTCATATGCTCACAACACATGACTGTTGATCCTGCTGTTTAACTTTTATTTTCGTGATAGTTGTGAATTTACTGATTCCAACATAGAAAAATACCTACCACAACCACCTCTCTTTCCCTACAATTTTATGACAAGGATATCCATAAAAAACTGTCACCACTGCTGCAATGGCAATAGGCTCAGTCATCTATCACAGTGGCTACTTCATGCGCAACCAGCATTCTGGCAGTTACAGCTTTACCTTTGGCTGATCCCCCCCTAAGCAACAATATTGGCTTGTTAGTTTGTTGCCAGGGGTTGGGAGGTGGCTATTGAGCTAGTTGCGCTTGTCATGGCCCAGTGCAGATAATCATAAAATAAAAAATCTAATGAAATAATTTAGCTAGGGAATTATTTTTAAAGCATACCTTAGTCATGTAGATCCAAAGGAACCTTTATTACCATGACATGGTCATCCAAAATAATGAACAACATACCATCAATTATTTTTCTCCTTGATAAAAAATGGAAAGTGAAGACAAGAAATCAAATAAAAATTTTATTGCATAATTAAATTATTTAAGTTAGTTACAAAAATTTTGAACTTATTGAAGTGTTCTTTTGTTGTTTTTAGCAATTTAAACAATGAAACCTTTTGAAAATTTAATGACAAAATTTTTGTTAAAAATGGCCTAAGAAATCCCAAGTGATGTGGTCTATGACAGATGCTTGTGATGATTAATGATGCATAATGACATGATGACAATGATGTGACATAATTCTTCAATTCATTGTGACAATCTGCATATCCAACAAAGACATTGATAGTGATAGAAGAAAAAATCTTGTTGGATTTTCATTTATTAATGGAATAGATAGTGCCAAATAAGACAGCAGTTGCACAAGAAGACTCCATCTGGATTTGGAAGACAGGGCACATAGTAACCAAACATGCTATGCCCTACAAGTTTAACCCCAATATATTGTCCATGGTGCCAGCAATGGCTACAATCTTGACATCAGGAGTTGAAGTCTGACAGGTTCAAAGGGCTTATGTAGCCTCAGACTTGGATACTTGAATGTAAGATCATTGTTTGAGACGATTCCCCCCACAAGAACTGAAGTTACACAGTATTCAAAATTGGTGCAAAGTTCCAGTACCATTGGAAGAGGAGGAAGCTGAAGTGGAAAAATGATGGTGATTGAATGGACAAGTGTTAGAAAGGTGGTAGCTGATTTCATCTTAAAGGGGTATATAATGAAAGCCAGTGGATTGAGTATTAGGAGCAAAACTCCAGGCTTGACATTTCCCACAATAAATCATCAAAATTCCATCAAAACACTGAATCCATAGGGCATTATTTTCCACTATGAGCTTGTTCCCTTCATAGTTCCCACAGGCTTAATTATTCTTGCCACCACAAGGACACCCTCTACCACTATAGCTACCACCAAAGCAGCAATGTCTCTCTTCATCAAGCATGGTCTTGTTCTGTGCAATGAAGTTTTGGTCAAAGGGTTCTCTGCAGCAATTCAGATCATGGTCTCTGCCACAGTTGAAACATGCCATGACTGAATGATGTACAATCCACAGAAAGAATACATTTGATTTTAACAGTGGCAAGTTTGGAAGTAGAAGAACCATAAGAGAAGGTTGCAATAGAGGAACATGAAGAGAAATGAAAAATTTTCTTACAAGTTAGAAGGTTCTGAAAGACTGCCTTCAAGTCTTCATTACTGAATTTGATAAAACCATGAAGGCTATCTCCATAATTTTCATCAGGCATGGTGCCAACTTCATCCAAATTACCAATGGCAGCATGTAACTGCTTGGTGAATAAAAAGATGTTCTTGGCTAGAATTTGGGTAAATTCTTTGATTTCTTGAAGGCATTGTTGATATTGCAAGACATGAAAAAAATCTTGTTTAGGACCATCTTGCTTAGTTGAAATAAACGATTTTTGCGACACATTGAAAATGAGTAACACAAAACAGGACACGCAACATTTTGTCAACATTTTGTAGCAAAGGCCTGAAAATGGGTGCACCTAAGCACAAAAAAGTAGTTATGAAACAAGCAACAAATGTTACTGAATAGAAGATATATCATTGTAGATAGGAATAACACTGTCACTAAAATTTGACAGTCATAGACTTGAATATCATTTGTTAATTGCTACCCTGCTGGTCTTTTGAGAAAAAATGTTGGTATCCACTTAGTATTCCAGTGCAATGTGACAAGGAATCTTGGCAAAGTCCTTGAATGAGTTATGCTTGGATAGGCCCCAGTTCACTGAAGGCTCAACATTCTCAGCATTACAGAGCACCCTAATCATTAGCATATCCTTGAAGTCATTATGATAAGAAGCTCAATTGAATCCATCTTGGTTAGATTGCTATGAATGAATTCTTTTATGTAAGTGTAATTATTGTTACCAGCATTAGCCTTCTTTCCATCCTTACTCCTCTGAGAAAAAGGCTTTGGTAATCCAAACCTGGGCTTCAATGCCTTAGTTGGAAATGTCCCGGACATGACCTCAAGACAGGGACATGTCCTAAAATCCCAGGGACAGAATCAGATGGCCGGCCATTTATTTTGATTTTTTTCCTCAGTCACATGTCCGCGGCATGTCCTTGGAGTAAG
>JALLPE010001308.1:0-12365 GCA_036940025.1 Conticribra weissflogii | reverse complement strand
GTGCACTATTCTCAGCATAAGCCAACTGACCATTACTTTGATCAGTTTATCATCTTGTGGGACTTTGTTGTTTTTGGGGCTTTCAGGAGCAACAACCAGTGGACTGACAACCTTTTCTGTGCTTTGTACACAAGTTTTACAATAAACATTTTTATCTTGTGGCAGTGATGTGTACTGTGGTGCACATAACATCATTGCAGAAATATATTTTATCCATAAAAATAGGATATATGATATGAATAAAAATTTTCTGTTAAAAATCTACTTAGGAATGCATGGGATTCTCAACTGTAGCTTACTCTCAGAAAAAAGTAAAAGCATTATATATGAATAATTTATCCTACCATTGAGATAAGTATTTAATTAAGAAAATACAACAAAACATTGTATTACATTTGCTCCACTGATTGATATTAAATCTTATTTTTGTATGTAGAAAGCTGGTAAAAAGGGTATTTTTCAAGAATGTACAGATTGACAAAAAAAATGCTGTTTCTAATATAAGCAGTAGTGCTAATATGCGTCCTCACTGACCAAGATGGCAAGGATAAATGTCATCATTAATGTTGTCATGCACTATACAAGAGGGATACATTTGGTGATGTCATAGATATTGGACCACCAGAGCAGGAGATAGATTTTCAAAACATTGACAACCAATAATGTGTTGAGTCCTCCTATTCCAAAGGGACCAAAATTAACTATAATCAGGGTGTTTGGTTTGTTGTGGATGTCACTAATTGATTCGAAGAATTCAGATTTGAGTTTTCTTCAGATCACTCTATTCACCAATCCATCACAAATGTGTTTAAGGTTGTTAGTAGAATTTTTCACAAATATTGCTGTTGGCATTAATGGGCTTCTGATATGGATTTAGAAACCTTCAGAAGAAGAAAAACAAGACTGTAATTGTGAGAAAATATTTTGCAGAAGAAAAAATCTTGATTTGAATTGTAAAGCAATTCCCAAAGTTTGGGAGTGAACATGGGATTTTCACTAATATATGGAGTTTCATCTGACTGTATCACTTATAAGAAAGCGAACTGTTTCAAGATGGATTTGTTTTCTTTGGTGACAATGTGCATATCAATGCTCTATATGTGGCAACTCTGTTTCCAAATGTTGAGTCCAGATCATTTGATGATTACAATTTCTATCATTCACAGTTATGTATCAGCATTTCATCAAACCAAAAAATATTTCATTACATATGAAAAGCATTTGTACACACATTTCTTGATTCAGTCATTCATTTGGGTTGAATGCACATTAGGAATGGTTGTTCAGAGATGGAGCATTTTGTACTTGTCACTTTCAATCTGTTTTTCCCTAGCAAAGATTACAGCACTAGTTTCAGTGAATGCAAAATTGCATGACATTGCATTGACTGCAGTGCATCTGTACCACTTGAACAACAGATTGATGCACTTGGTGATGTGCAGCTAGACATTCAAAAAATGGCACTTAGTTAATTGGGTTACATAGCAGTAGTAAGGGAACTTTAACAATTGATTTGTCCTTTAGTGATTTAGCATCCAGTGAAGATCAGTTTGATGATGTACCAAGTGAGCACTATTGATGCCAATATTACCAGGCAATTTTTATTGGATTATGTGATTCACTCACACAAAAAAGACTGCAAGAGAAGGATGTAATGTCATACATCAACAATTGATTCTATTTACTTTCTCACATACATTCTGATTTGCTTTCATTTGTTACAAGAGCTGATTCACTTTATATTATTTGTCACTTAATTGCATCACAAATGTTATCTGAAGGGATGATTTTTTTCTCTTTGAATAAATTTTACAAAGTATTTTCAATATTACATATCGTTTTATATAATACCTCAATTTGTGGAACATTCTCCAAATCCTGGTTGTGTCGTATGATGCTCAGAGTGAGGTTGTATTTATCCCACAAGTGGAATGATTTGTGCTTTTTTGTGATGGAGTCAACCCTAATACTCCAGCTATCCCAGGAAATGATTCACTCACCACAACTGGCATGCCAACTGAACCCTTCTTGCACTTACCTCTGTTGTCAACCTCTGTAATGCTGTTATCAAATTGCGTTTCTCTAACATATGTCAGAAACAAAGCAAGCACAACTGATGGTGTGATATATAAATGTGCCTAAGATCAAGAGCACAATCTGATTGATTTTGAAACAATTTAGGACATTGTCACTAAAAGCACTCCACTGTCCAATATTCCACTTTTCTCCCAATTCATTATGATGCAGTTTCATTGCAATATCATTGAATTTATTTTCTCCCCACATTTCTGTGGGGTTTCAGGACTGAGATTTGAAATTAGATTGTATGAGATGACTTCCTCTTTCTCAAAATCATAATTCAAATCAGGAAGCTCATCAGATGTAGGGATACGCACTGCATCATTCAAATAGTTGCAAGTATTTCCCAAAGAGTTGACAGGAGTCCATTTCAGTTCCTATTGTCTAGAGCAATCCATCCTTGAGGGATGTTATTTCTCCTCAAAAAAGCTCTCCTAACCTTGTCATTATGAACCAGGGCTTGAATTAGCCAATGGTAAGGAAGCATATCTGTCAAATTAATATGCACTTTTGGTCCCTGTTTATTCCCCAGTAAACTCCTGTGTTCCATAATTTTCCTTTCACATAATTGACACCATTGGAATATACCAAAGGGTAGCCATCAAGCCACATTAACATTTTTATTGTTTTTCATTGTGTTGGACATGGGGGAGTACAGTCCTTGCCACATACATTGCTCTCCCACCTGCACAGGATTTCTGCTGTATACTCTTGTGATCATGGAAAATACTGTGTCACCATTAAATTTGCCCATGGAGACTTTGTTTTATCTGCCATCACAAATAATATTGAATACAACAGCTACTATTCTCATAGAAATGCAACATATTCTCTTTGCCTCATTTGGTGTCAGGAAGGATGCTTCCAGGGTTGGAGGAGTTCCTTGAGGCATTTTCTGATTGGTTGAATGCATTTTCTCATTGATTATTGATTGGCCATGAAAATTAAATTTAATGGGTGATTCATTATATCTTTCACCAAGCTAACTTTGCAAATTAATGTTCCTTTCCACTTCTCTGTAACTTATTACACTATGGTAGCCATTCTCTTGTGATAATTGATAATCAGTTTGATTTGTCAAACAAATAATCATGGATAGTTTCAAGAAAAATTGTTTAAAAATTTTCTTCAGTTTTGAGGAAATGCTTTTTGGAGGTATGATGCACCACTATTGCAAGATTGTTGGTTTAGTTCCAGCCAAGAAATCATTCCCTACTTGGATATGAGGTCTATGTTTTGTTACTAAAAAATGAGTTAACTAAAGTAAGGGATGGATTTTGGACTTTTCTGGTTTTTGTTAAAATACAAAATATAATCAGGGCTGTCAGAATGACTCCTTAGAATGACAAAAGATATTTTTATTTTGCAAAAATGATCATCATAAATATTGATAATCCTTTTTCATCTATGAAATATGGAGAATAAGTAGTTATCTTTAAATTGCCCCAAAAATAAGTCTGGGATATTTTAATTAAGGATATGAACATACTCAGTGATAATTTTTAGATAGTAAGTCAAACATATTATATCAAAAGAAGGAATAAAAGAAAGAGCAGACTATTAACAAGAAATCCAAATCATTTTTTCATTGCAATCAAAATTGTTGCTTGCCATCAAACAATAAAAAAGTATACAATCAACAGTGATAGAGTCACTGTTGATTAATTTATTGATCACCCCACCAAGTTTATTTTTATTGTGCATATTGGTTGAATATTAGTGTGTTTACAATGTTACACAACAAAATTCAACCAGCCATTGTAAATTCAATGGTTGGGTATTAAGTACAAAAAGGAGGAAGGAAGAGGGGAAATTCGAACCACCACCAATCCTAAATGGTATGATTTGCACAACTGTTAGATTGGTTTGTGATTTGCAATATTTCTTTCAAGCATTTCCAAAAAACTTTGTGGCAAAGTTTGGTTTGTCATGTGTAGAAATTATTTTAAGTGTGTGGTTTATTGTTGATGCTGTTAATATGATTGATGAATGGAATACCAAATATCCCCTTGATGAAGACCAACAACAGAAAATGGCAAAATATTTTGACTCTTTGCATTCCATTGGATTTGAAACTTGTGACAGATACATAGATAGGCAACTGATTTGGATTCAGTAACTGCAACTCAACAAAACAAACAAAGCAGATATAGTTTGAAACAAATTGTGGAAGGAAGAACAAATATGGTCTCAATTGTCAAGCAGTTTCTTATGTCCAACGTACGTACTGGACATCTCAATCATAATGAGGGTGTATTGTCTGGTTGCCTTACTTTTGAAGAAAGTCTTAGTCTGTTGAAAGATGACCTTGTATTGTTTGGTGATAATTGTAGTCTCAATTCCTCTTTCATAGCAACAATATTTCCAAACAGAAAACATCAACCTTGCAATGGCAATATTTTTCTCAGGTAAGTAAGTTTGACTTTGTTACATTTTTTATTTTAATAATAGTGTCTATGATACACCAAAAAATTTAGAAAAAATGCATAATAGAGTTGAATGGTCATTTGGAATGTTAGTCAAGAAATGGGGATTATTTTGAACAGTGATGTCTAGTATAACAATTAGAAATAATTGCTTTGGTGAATTCATTGGATAAACAGCACAAATTTTTTATAGAAAATTCTAATGGAAATTGTGGTATTGATGAGACATTAACTAATCTACATTTGGGTACAAACAAAATATTGACAAATTCTATAGGATATATCCATCTCTTTCAGAGTTAGGTTGAGAGCATTTTGATATTACATCATCACATAAATTTCAACTGCAATTGAATGGTACAAATGGAAAAATACTATAAGAATTTTCATTACAACATGTTATTAAGTTACAAATGACTTGGCCAAAAACAATCAAGGAACGATTGATTTTTTTTAAATAAAAATATTACCCACTACATTTGTATCACTAATATTATAATGTAATAATTTCCCCTATTAATATTATGTTAAATTTGTTGTTTGGTTTTGGATTTTCTCAGTTGAATCAATTGATTGGTTGATTTCTTCAATATTTTGAATAGTGACATCTTGTACAGGCATGTGTCAGTAGAAATTTCAATGAATATTGTCTCTTTTCCTTTTTTAATGCTTCAAGTAGCTCATATGAATCTAATATTTCTTTTTCATTTGTTTTGATTGCTGCTACATATTCCATAAAGTTACCATGTTTGTAATGCTGTCACTCAATTGCATCTTTCTGATAATATTGGTACATTTCCCTTCACTCCAATTGCACCATTTGCTGCTGCAACATTATCTATCAACCTTTATATTCATGACTTCATTGATTTTTGTTTGTAGAGCATAAATCATACATAATGGGAATATGACTGGTTCTATGCCACAAACTGTTTACAATTGTCAAGTACTTTATCAGTTCAATTTCTAAGCATCATAAATGTACAACCGTTTTTGGTGTATTGTTTTCATTATCATTCTGATCCTCCTTTCTGTCATCACCACTTAAATTTTCAACACTTCCATCACCCTGGCCACTCATGTCCCATTTTTAAATTGCATGATTCATTTGAAAAATTATGAAATTCATTTTTTTCATATTTTACCCACAAATCAAGTAATGCCTGACATCTTGTCAAAAGAAATCACTTTCAATACAGAAAAATCAGAACAAAGGTTGGGTAATTATTTGATCTCAGGAGAAAAGGATAAATCATTCCACAGTTCTGTCATTATTTCCAAAGCTCTTTGATCCTTGTCACCATTTTTGATCTCTCTGTTGCAAAACCCCCTTCTAGAAGATTTTGAAAATGCTCCTTTGAAAACATTATTATCACTCAATTTAAGAATTAGGCAAAGTACAGAACCTTTGTCAACCACTTTTTATTGTGTATTTAATTTTCAATTTTCTTGTCCTTCCTTGTCTTTAAGGCAGTTTTTTTACTTGAGTGTTGATTGAGGAAGATGATTTCAGTTGGATCATCAATTGGATGCTCTTTCATTCATTGCAATAACTTTGTCAAAAATCATCAGTTTGGTTTTGGTTGAATGATATATTCTATGCCAAGAAAAACAAAGAATCTCAAGTTTAAATTTGGAAGCAGTCAGATGATATGTTGTGACATTTCTTCTTTGCGGAGGGTCCTTGGAAGAATCAAACACTTGGGCACTGACATTACAGAGAATTCTTTGGCATAGCATAACAATAATTGAAAGAGTCCAATTGACTCTTTGTAGTATTGATTTACAGGTCCATGACTAGATTAGGCTTGCAGAGAAACTGGTGAGCTATCAAGGGATGAATTACATTCAGAGCTTTTGTTTGAGTTGTTGAGTATCATAGTTATTTTTGTGATGTGATGAATGATGGTGGGGGGATAAATTCAGGGAAATAATTTTTGGACTGACATAATCTATTTTTCCAGGTCAACTGAAATCTACAATCTGAAAATTTGTAATTTATTTACTATGTGCCCAATAAAAGTACAAAAAAGTATAAATTTATACATGTGCATTATAAAAAGTAAACAAATTATACTTCTGCATTGTATGAGCCTTAATCCCTATGATTTATTTTTGGTATTGTACATCCTTTTACCCATACTTATTATTCATAATTATATATATTGTGCCCTTAATCTTAATTTCGCACACTGTTGGGCAAATGTTCATTTTCATACTTTGTATGGCAGATTTTTCTACATTTTTGGCTTCTATGTGACACTACCATCATAACCAAATTTTTAAACAAATGTTGGAATTTGATTTCAGTAGCAACACATTTCATGATAATCACAGTTGCTTTTGTAAAGATATTTGTCAGGAAAATTTCCACTTTTGTTAACATTAAATTATTTGTAAATATATTACTCAATTTGCAATGTTTTTAATAGGCTATAATATTAGCTATAAATTTTTATTTTTAAATTTATGACTTGTTGATTCTTTATCCACCATTAGTTTGTTTCAAGAAATCAATTTTAAATTGTTGAAGTATTCTTCTTTCAACATGTACTTTTAAATTAATTATTGATTAATGAAATATAATGATTAATCTTCAAAGACAAAAGTTTATAATTTTTCATGTTGTGTGTGAATTTAAACAAAGTCATTACAATAGCTAAAAATTTTTAAAAATACTTTGTTTTGCACTTTTTCATTGTTTTGAGCATGGCCTATTACACTGATAAAACAAATGTTCAACATCTAAAATATTAGTTTTATTTTTAAATTTTGCAGACTATTGATGTAAAAATTTCATTTGTTTGGATTTTACAGGTTTTATTTTTATAAAGATTGGCTAGTTCCATGATTTGAATTAATTTTTACATTTGGTTTTGTGTCAAAATAATCTAGGATGAAATGGCCAATAAAAATCTTTATAACAACTATGTTAGCCCGTTGATCTTATCAGAGCAAGGTCTGTGTGATTATTGAAAGCAGATATTAAGATACAGTGGAAAATACTCTGTTGTTTAAGTTTTGTGTTCAATGTTTCATTTTTAGTTTAATTGCATATTTTTGATTGTTGATTAAAATTTTCCATCATATCTTGAACTTAACTCACCAAGAATTTTTATAAAATCTTTGTGAGATTAATTACTAGTTTTGTCAGAAACATGAATTTTTGTTTTGTCTTGTCAATTTTTGTATGAATTTCACTTTTTTGTTTGGATTGTAAAACAATGATTCCAAGCTATTACACTGATTGTTGCTAGTAATGTTTGATTGCTAAGATATTAAGACCTACTAACTTTTTCAAATGTTTTATTTTTATATTTTTGTTTAGCAACAAATATTATATTTTCAAAAGAAATACAATCTCATTTATTTGAATTTTTCAATAGTAAATTGTTTTTATTGATTTGTCTTTTTAATTTGCCAAAAATTTTGATTGTAAGACCAAATATTTTATTTGTTTGAACATTAATGAAATATATTCATATATTGTTGGTGAGATTTTTATTACTGTTGTTGAAAATATGAATTTATTTTCATCTTTTCATTTTTGGATGAAATTAGACTAGGTCTACATGGTTCTTCAAATAAATTATTTTTTTGAAAACAATGATATTTTTAGCTTATGTACTGAATAGTTCAAGGTATGTATAATTAGTTTCATGAAAAACTAAGTAATTTGACTAGGATAGTTTGTAAGGATTTGTTGCAGTGGTTGTTACCACAATTTTTGTTTTGTTGACAATCACATGGATTTTTAGGAAACCATATGCAACATTTCTCTTTGAGTAGCACTAGGTATGTCATTAATTTTTGTCATCTGATTTTGGTACAACCAGGAGGGAAATTGTATTTTCCAAAATACCTCAAAAATTGTGGTATTTACCTAAAATGTAATGGAACTGATAATGCTTTCAAAAATTTTGTGATGTTTGTAAGTTGATTGGCACAAAAGGAAAACTGATAAATATGTGTTGGTATTGTCATCTGAAGTGACCACTAAAACCTTTTGTTGTTTTTTAGGGACTGAAAAATTACCATTGGATTTCCATTGCCCATGAGATTTTGGTATATCCTACAAATAATACATAGTACTACTGCATCAGTTATGAAAAGAAGACTCAAACATGAGGGCAGGGAACACAAGAGCACACAGAGATATAATAAGAAATAAGACGTTGAAGATAAAAAATTACAAAGAGCTTTTCTCCTTTTTCAATTTTGCTTCAACCACACACAAAAGTCACAACTCACAACAGTTAATTCAGCATAATTTACTGGGAATATTATCCCAAGCTATATTACAAAATTTCAAGCAAGGATGAAGTTCCCATTATCTAATGTCTACATTTAATCTGAAATTTAAAACAATTCCATGCATGTAAAAATGATAGCTTTCTCAGAAATTTTTGTCTCAAGAATTCATAAGATAATGAAACAGATTCCACAAGCTGTATAATAATAATTGTGTCTAGGATTATAAGTTCCCATCATATATCTATTTGATGAGAAAAAAGTTACCATGGAAGTAAAAATGATATATTTCACATATTTTTTGTCTCAAAGAGTCAAAAAAAGAAAAACCAAACCCAACTGCTACCATCATAAGTATTATGACAAATGAGGCCAGCAATAATGCATCATAATGTTGTCAATATTTAATCAGAAATGTTTCCATAGGTATAACAATCATAGATGCACATACATTTTTGTCTCAAAATGTCAAGGACAATTAATACACAGAATGCATACATTCACACAAGCTTTATATTGTGATAATCAAGGCTAGGATAAATTCTCATCGTATATTTTTTATTTTGATGTGAAAAATGAAATACAAAAAAGTTTTACATGGGTGTAACAATGCCATTTTTCAGGTAAATTGTTGTCTAAAAAGTCAAAGGACAATAAAAAACAAACCAAACAGTCATGCCTAAGGTGTATAACACAATGATTGAAGCTATGATGAAGCTCCCAATATGTAGGGGTATAATCATAATGATATATGAAAAATAATTCCAATGATGTAGCAATTTTAGCTTTCAAAGGATTTTGTGTCTCAAAATATCAAAAGACAATGACAAAATGATTCATACATTCACATAAGCTGCATGTTTTATTATTTGAGGCTAGTGAAGTTCTCATTATATACTTGTGTATATTTGATGAGGAGTACAAAAATTGTTACAATGGATGTATAATGGTGTCTTTCACATTTATTTTATCCCAATTATTCAATCAACAACGGAAAAACCAAACTAATCAGTTACCCAAGCTGCATATCATGACAATTGAGGCTAGGATGAAGATCCCATTTTTTGTTTGTCTTTTTTTTATCAGTAATATGTAAATGGTAGATTTCAGAGGATTTCTTTCTCAAGAAGTCAAAGCAAAATTACAAAGCAAATTCATATAATCACACAAGCTGTGTCTTATAATAATTCAGGCTAGGATGAACTTCACACAATACAATATTTATGTTTGTTGAGAAATGCAAAAAATGTTACCATGGAGGTAACAATGGCATTTTTTAGATGAATTTCAATGTCAAATAGTCAAGAAACGACCTAAAATTCAAATGAAACAGATACTTAAGTTCCGTGTACTATGCTATTTAAGGCTAGGATCTAGGTTGAATTTTCAATATTTAGTTGTCAATAAGTTCAGCATGTAAAATTATGTTACCATTAATAAGACAATGGTAGCATTCACTATATTTCTGCCTCTGATAGTCAAAACAAATGCAATATCAAAATCACATATTAGCTTGCTGCTTGAACACTGTATAACTTGGAGTAGAGCAAGTCATTGTTTAAGACAAATAAGACATTATTGAAGTCATGGTAAATTACAAGTTGACTAAGTCATTTTAGAAAACTCTGTTTTACTATTTACTACATGGAAATAGAGTAAATACAAAAAAGTAAATTTTTTTCTTGAATACTTACAAAATACTGTTGGGTCCTTAAAATTTTCGATCCAATTGAAAAAGATGACAACACAACACAACTTCTTCAAGCAACACACTTTTCATCTCCTCCTCCCCTCCTCCCCTCCTCCCCTCCTCCCCTCATCCCATGACCCACACAGCAACTGCTCCTAAATACTCTTGATGCTTGTTAATGACATTTTTAGACTGGCCTTGCATTTTTGTGCAACCTTTTCACTTATCACCAATTACGTAATTACAATTTTTGTAGAGATTGTAATGTTTGTCACAAAAAGGGTGGTAGTCAATATGAAAATTTGTTAGTCCAACACAGAGGCGAAAATTGTCATTGTAATCTTCTTCTGTCCACCAGCATTTTGTGGAAATAACACCCCTTAGCTTTTTGAGACAACCAAAAATGTTTTCTACAGTTGTGCAAATCTCTTGCAACTGTGGCATTAAATGTTTCATTATCCAGAGAAAGTACTTTTCTGTGAGGTATTTTCTTGGAGATAATTGCTCTTACATACTGCTGAGCATATTGATATCCTTGATAAGTACTGCCCAATTATCTTGGTACAATACTTTGTGGACAAAGTTGGATGATTGGGTGGTTTCACAAGACATGATGTTTTTTCTGTTTTGATTTTGTTCTTTTTGGAACCAACTGAGTAATTACTAAAATAATCTAACCTCAGGAAAAATAATATTACCCATATATTTCTTTGACTGTGCAATTTAAATAACCATTTTTCACTGAAGATCCTTCTTTGTCCAGACCAATGCATCATCTTGGCATGAACAACTCAATTTCTTGAAAAGTTTTTAGTTTCCTTGAGTTGTAATGAAGGAACAAATTTATATATTCACAAAGTCATATAGTATTATATTTAAGGCTAGGATGATGTTCCAATGAAAAAATTGTTTACATTTGATTTGAAACACAAAAACTTATTTCCATGGATTGTCTCATATAGTCAAAATAAAAAGAATACTAGAAAAATTGAACCAGATAGCTACCCAAGCTGTATATTATGATATTTTAGGTTAGAATGAAGTTCCCACAATAAAGTTTTCTATATTTATTCAGAAATATAAACAGTTACCGTGGATATGACAAAGGTAGCCTTTACAGGAACTTTTTTCTCAAAATATCAAAAGGCAATGTAAAATCAAACTAAACTTTGAGGCTAGGATGAAGTTCATATGATGTGAATGAAACTAGAAGTGCAGAAAATGTTACCATGGGAATTTCAATTTTGGCTCTTGTAGGATTTTTTGAGTTCATACAGTTACTCAATGATGTTTTTATGATCAACAAGATGTTTATAATGAATAAGAATTAAAAATGTTGATAATGGGTGTAACAATGACAAATTTTATGATATAGTCAAGGATGATTCAATACAAATGTCTACGCATTTCAGGTCTCTTTGGATGTAATTGAGATAAAATATGCTCAGTATTACACAAGGAAAAAATCACAGCTGGAGTCTGTCTAGAAAAGGATGATGAGAAAAAAGAGTTTACAAAAATGTGAATAAGTGTATGTTATAAAAATAAGTTAAAGGCCAGGAACTAGCTAAATTAATGTGGTCATTGACCATAAAATGAATCAATGGTGATGGTGATCATTGAAAAAATAATGGCTCTTTTCATGCACTATTTATGTAGAAAAGTAACAAACTGATTACTATAGTAATTAAGGTAAAGTTCAGATCAAGTATTTTTTTATAAATAAGATGATCATGAGTATTGAATATCTCAATCATTATTTTCATACAATTATTACATTAAAATTGCAAAAAATTAAAAATTAAAAAACAAATATTAAAGCTACACAAGGTGAATTTTATAACGATTCAGTTTGGGAAGAAATTCAGATTGTGTGGTTGTGTTTATCTATAGAAAAATAATTTATGATCATGTATTTT
>JALLPE010001307.1:0-12371 GCA_036940025.1 Conticribra weissflogii | reverse complement strand
GCAAGCTCAAGCTGCCCTTCCAGGTGTCCTGTTAATACCTAGATGTCACCCAGATTCCTTTTGAAGGTTACCTATTACCAGGGTTTAGATGAACCACTAAATCTCTTCTTTGAATTGATTTCCATATTTTTTGTGGAATAAATCCAAAATTGTAAGGTAACTACACTCCCAATGACATGAGATATGAGTCATACCTGGCCACCAAAACATCAACTACACATCCTCAAATCACTTTTGCAACTTGGAATACTCCTCCAATTGAACTTGATTTTATTTTTTCCCATCTAAACTATCTCCATCATCAAATTTGTCATGGACACTAAAAACTTTGAACAGCATATTTGCAATAAGATGAACAGGCTAATCTACAAAACTGGAACATAACCAAAGAATATAGATACATTGCCAGAAATACATATCCCAGTGACATTGTTATTGTAGTTCCACCTGTATTGAAATAGAGATTGAAAGCAGTTGTGGCATTGTGGCAATAATAAATTGTTGATGACTGATTTGCAACCACATTTGGTGGTGGTGGGTTGGAATCAGAATCAGGGTCCCCTGATGTACTTACAAATTCAGGATCCCTTAACCCAAAGTACAGAGGTGAGGCAGCAAACAAGTAACTGTTGAAATTCATTCCACTTACAACAAAAACCAAGATATTGGTCACCGGCTTTTTCATAGTGGAGATACCATTCCTTCACTGTACCCATGCTCCACATTGCATGCAAACAAACTGAAACAATAGGAGAAGATAGATTGGATCCAGAAGAAGCAAAACTGCATGAGCATTTCCTTGCCAAGTGAGATCCAAGGTCACCTTCTTCCACTCCAAGATGCAAGATCAATTCTTCATTTTCAATTACAATCTTGTGGAAACACTTCATGAATTGACAATATTGATTTCAATCATGGAAAAGATTTGTGTAAGCATTCCAGGACACATTTTGTGATTCTCCTAGGGAGGCAACCAGGTCAATTTCCATATTGGGATCCCAATCTTCACTAATGAGTGGGACTTGAGTTAGAATTCCTAGATTAGAAAACAAGTAGCAAGCATTGCAAGAATGGGGCAGGTGATTGGATTATGAGGTGTGGCATATACATGCCACACTGAATCAGCGTTCTTTCCCATTTGGCCAGTCTTTGACTTTGGGACACAAAAACCAAGTACCTTGTTCATCCAAGAAATGTCCTTGGTGTGACATTCAACAACATGTTCTGAAGAAGACATTAAATTTCATTTAAAGGTGAGAAAGCAATGTGTGAAACTATTCTCAGGATATTCACCTTTGAGAGTAATTGACACATTTACTCATAAATCTTTCACCCCATCCTTTTTCTGGCTGAGACTGTTGCTGCAATTCATTTTCTCCCATTGTATCTGATAAAGAAGCAAAAATGAAGTGAGGTAGTTGGTTCATGAAGAAAACGTTTAAAATACAGAAAACTCACCTTCCTCCTCATTGCACAAAGAAAATCACCAATTTTTTCACTGAACTCATTGCTACAGGTATATTTTGAACAGCAAAAAATATGCATCAATGCACTATAGCACCCCTTGTATGCTGTGGCTGACAAATCTCCACTCCCTTCCTTTTGTTTCCTTACAAGATATTGAGAAATCAATTCAAATGACATCAACTCTAGAATGACAGGGCAATTATCTTTGTGTGGGTTCATTGCAAGCATCATGTCCCTGGTTGTGGCCCTCCACTTCAATTCAGTCAAACCCTCCACAATCAACAAGAACCAGGGATCCAAGACACATAAGCAAGATTTGTCAGCATGCAAGTATTCAACAAACTGCACATTACTGTGAGTGTAAGTCAGGGCACTCCCATCTGCAACAACCCCCTCATCACAATGCAAACAGCCATATCTGCACTTTCATTAACTGCAATCCAATCAGCATCTCCATCACCTCTCATCAAATCATTCCCACCTCCATTGCCCCCCTGTTCATCTCCGCCTCTGTTCTGTGATCCTACTCCTCCTCCATTTCCTTTGCCAAGACCATTATCACAATTTCCTCTACCTACCCCGCCTCTCCCTCTCCCTCTCCCCCTCCCTCATCCCCTACAGCCTTTCCCCCTCCCTCTCCCTCCACCTCTCCCCCTTGACCTTTGTCCCCATCCTCCTACAGAGTCCCCTTCACTATGCTCTGAAGAAGTTGACTCACCATTACTGTCATCACTTTTATCACCTTTGGGAACTTGGTTATCTTGGGGGACTCTGTTTTCTTTGGGGTGTTTGGATGCAATGGCTGGTGGACCAGCACCATTTTCTGCTTGTGTATCCATACCTGCTGTGTTGGGTCGAAGCAAGGCTGTGGGGGTGGTGACGATGGGCACTATGTTAGTATTGTTAGTTTAAGGGGGCATGCTTGCACCAAATGCCTTGGCCAATGCTTCTCCTGCTTTCAACATGTGACGGTGTTGGGCATGATCTTGAGGGAGAAAGGAAGTAGGAGCTGCTGCAGCTGATGCCCCAATTACAATGATGCAGCGTTTGCCATTTGGTGGAGCAGCAACTATGGGGGCATCAACATTTTGCCTTGCATCAGGGTGGACAGCATCAGCAAGGCTTGCTGTTGCCCCAGTGCCAATGCAACAGTTGGTGGCTGTCAGGAGATCATGAAAGGAGCGCTGAGCGCTGAAACACTGGGTTGTGAACTTGTTCTTTGATGAACTGTTCGAGTGGTGGGCCACGTTTGCTAAAGAATTTTTCAATTATTTTTATAATGCAGGAGTTGAAGCAAAGCAATAATTTTTTATGATGATGAGAGGGGGGGTGGCTGGAGTTGTATTGTACTATACTAGATTTTTGTACACTATAATGTCTAGCAATACCATAACTTTTTCTTGTGACAGTGACATAGGGGTGGACATCAAACCATCACAGAAAAGTATATCTTATTCATAAATATAGGATATGCATAACAAACAATTTTGTTAAAAAATTCTACTTAGGAATATGTGGAGTTTTCAATGGATGCTTACTCTCAGAAAAAATTAAAATGCACTTTATGACATTTTTTCTTGATACTTGAAGATAACTATGAAAGTGATGAATTATATCTTAGCATTGTTTTACATTTGCTCCACATAACAAGAGTAAATCTTACTTTTTGTATGTAGAAAGCTGGTAAAAAGAGAATATTTTTCAGGAATGCAAAGGTATTGCCAAATAAAGTGAAAAGTAAAATCTTTTTTTGTTTTTCACGAAAACTGAAAAACTAACCTTGGTTTCCCACTACATATATGTTTGAAATAAAAAATGAATGGAAGCAAATATTGGATATGAATCATTAATGACCAGATATCATTTGTGACAATCTGGTTGGTGATTGTGTTGTCACAAAATGAGCACATACTGTTCATGCAAACTGGGCTTTTTGTCACAAAACCATACCAGTTGTCACAAATTCATACCCTCATGGGGACAGCTACAAACCTTGTCAATGGTTGTGACAATGTGATCACAGAGTAAAATGAAAGTTTACATACCTTGCATACCTTGCAATGGGGAGGGTTCCCATCATAAGAGCCCTGATGATGATGTCACAAAAAGGAAGATGACAGATGTTTGCTGGCTTCAGTGAACACCATCAAACCGATCCCCCCACCACGGCCAAACCCACAGCCTGCTTCTATGCCTGCCAACCAATTCATCAGAAGGAATGAAGGGGTGCCATTACCAAATTAGCGCTGAGATCTGGCACCAGGAGACTGTATGCAGATATGTTTGGGGAATCGTTGTGCTGTTGTTGCCCACGCCACATCTTCCAATTTGGGGTGTTGCGGTAGCAGATGCCCCTGTTGATTCTTCACAGTTGATTCTTCACACGGCACAATAATATGTTATAACGAAAATTTTAAGTGTCACAATTTTTTTAGTTATATTTGTCAGTGACATGAAAATAAATGATTTTGGTCTCTTTGTCACAACTTGTGACATGACCACATGACGAGATTGTCACAAATGCGATCTCGTCGTTTTTGATCATTTCTATTATTTTATTGTTTGACAGCCCAATCGTCGCCTCTGGATCATCATTCAGGACACAAGAGTTCGCACATTGGCTCGCAAGGATCTCTCTCAACGCACCAAGCTAGCTAATACGTATGAGAGCAGTCTATCGGAATCATTACATACTCGTACGATGATCCTGTATTGTATGCATTGAGATACGTCGTCAAATAAAATATAAAATCTTAACGGAATCTGTGTCCCGTAAACCAATTTGTGATTATGAATCAGTCGGCTTCTTACTTTACCATACTGATCATTATGATGACATATTATTTCCAAATAAAAAATGGTTCGTGCTCTTTTTGAAACTCCTAGGATCGCTGTCAAATACAATTGTTATTATTTCTTCGCCTGTGGATTGCAACAATTACGTATCACTTGATCATGACCTTTTACAATTACAACTCACCGGAAGATTTTGATAGTAGATGGAGAGATATTCGATCGGATCTTCGTCGTAACCGCGTTGAAGTAGAATGGGGGCGTTCTTCAGCTACACGAAGAAGAGACAGAGCCCTCGAACCGGAGAAAAAGAGAAGCTGGCTTGCACTTGCGGCAATTGTTCTATCATTATCAGTTGCTGTGGCAATCGCAACTTTTGCCTCAATTAATTTGATGAGTGTTTCCGCCCGCCGAGAAAGTGACCCAGATGAAGTTGTTGGACTAGTGAGCACACGGATACCCACACGATCCCCCACCATGACGAATACAACCATCCCATCTGAATTGCCTTCAATGGAACCGAGCGAAACTCCCACCCTATCAAATTCTCACTCACCATCAATAATCGCATCAGTTTACCCATCCTTGATGCCATCGATATTTCCTTCAGAATCGCCATCATTTCCTCCAACTGCAGTTCAGAAGGCACCCCCAGCGCTCAACACCACTGTAGAATGCGTGAATTTAATGGGTGTCTTTTACAACCACAAAAATCAACACGTCGGATGCGATTGGTTTGAATCTCAGGGAGCGTATGGATTCATAAAAAATTGCGGTAAAACCGAACTCGGTAATGCGTGTCTTTTATCATGTTACGATTACAATGACTGCAAAATGCCTCCAACGCATGAGCCAATTGTGACCTCCTCCCCATCCGATTCACCTTCTCTTTCACCCACGAAAATGATTCCAAAAACTGTTACACTAATCGCTGCTGCCGATAGCTCGATAAAAAAGGACAATCCGGATGTGAGTCTTGGCTCAGCGAGCTATCTGAAAATAGATGCTGATTCTGGAACTTTCCACGCCTTGATACGGTTTGACTTGAAGGGACACGATATTTCTAGGACGGTAGAATCGGCGTTGTTGAGATTGAAAGCGGCGTCCAACTGTCCATTTGGAGGATACTTCGAAAGAACTGTCCACTCGAATTGGAACGAGAACACTGTGACATGGGCAAATGCCCCAGATGGAGATGGAGAAGAAGTCGCAAGATTTCAATCAATCAGCACTGGATATTGGTACTCTGTAGATGTTACATCTGCATTGCATCATGATAAATCACATTTGAGTTTGAGATTGTTTCCAATTAGTACCAACGAATGTCTGTTCCTATCGAAAGATCATGCGAGTGGTGAAGGTCCAGAATTATACATCATTTACGCCTAGGTGTTATAGCTGAAGATTGTGCATGTATTGATATTGATTTGTCGGTTCCTTGCATAACCATCCTAAGTCTCATGTTTGAGTTTACAAGAAAATGATAACCTTGTCTTTGTTGCGACGGTTAAGGTTCGGGCGTATTTCATCGAAGACTTAAAACCTTGGCAATTAAGTAAAACATTGTCAAAGGTGCAACTCTCAAGGATAAAATCAGATACATTGCAACAGAATAAATCGAGATATGACTAGATATTGTTCACTCGATGAAGTGGCGGTTGTATCATCTCCCCAGAGTTACGAAACGGGATGCTTATTGCCGCTGTTACAGAGTTATTAGGTGGCTTATTAGAACAGGCTTTGACAAACCGTCAAGTGCTTTGATCGATAAATACGCATGCCCCGTGGGAGTTTTCGCCGCATCTCCCTCGGTTGGGAACCTCTTCAGTAAACGAACGCACTTTTTGTTCGGGTAAAGGTCCCATGTGGATTTGTTCAATATTGCGCCGTTGTATTGTATTTCGATATTATCATTGTCCAAGAACATCTCTTGAGCCACCTCTTTCCCACAACATCCGCAAACAACGACCAATCCCACTTCCATTTTTGGAAGGCGGAACACAACCATTCCGTTTTCAGAGGACGTCGCCGAGATTCCTCCGCAAGCATCCAAATGCTTACAAATTTCTTTATCGTCGCGATTTTGGAAAACTGCTTGGTCTTCTCTCGTAACCATGTGCCACATACCATTGTCTTCGTGCCAAACATCCCAGTTCTGAACTTCACCTTTATGAGGATTGAGATCGTCATTTGGATCCTCTACTCGAGGTCCCCATTGTCCAAATGTTGGTTTTTCGTAATTGATACACCCAGGAGCTTCATCGACCACACAATATTCTGGATCGCAATACATCGGCTCAGGCAGAGATCTCTTCAGCATTATTGCTCGTTTAGATGCCGACCACAATTCCCGCGGATCTCTACCATTTTCTAAGTCATCCTCGATCAAATCTAATGCCATTAAAATGGCTTTGGTATAAACATAAGTGAAGGCATCGGCTGTGAACTGAAAAGCGAGAGGACCAGGATGCCAATTCCTCATCACTACTCCCAAACTTTCTTTGCGAAGTTTATTTTCCTCGTTCTCTCCGTAACGCACCACATCATGGTAACCGTCTCCAACATGACCCCAACCTGTGAACATAGAAAATGCGACGCATGTCATTGGCGAGAAGCATGAATCTCATCAACAAAGGAGAATTATTTTTTCGCGATGTATTGTACTCACTGAATCTGTCCACACCATTCCTCTTTTCAGTTGCATAATCGTGCCCTCCAAACTGCATCCCCGACTGCATGTACAATGCATTATAACCATACTTGGCATAATATTCCGTCAATTTATATTCGTCGGAATCGCGATTTCCAGGCAATTCTCCTGTGTTAAACACGTGTACCAAAGGCTGCTTAGGAAGCATCTGAGTCCACCTAATCAAACTTTCCCTTTCTACCCATGCTGGTCCCCCAGCTTCAAAGTACGTCCAGGTATAATGCGCAATATCGACCTCGGGCGACACGTTTTGTTTAATGCAAAAAATTTGATTTTTGTAGTCGTCCCCGCAACCACCTCCTTCTCCAGCATTTTGACAATTGAGTTTCATTCCAGCAGCTTCCCACACGGGGGAAAATGTTCGTTGCATTTGACTTTCATAGCTATCATAATGACAATTATCGTGACCAGCTGCGACAGATGATCCAATGGTTCCAATGATAAACTCTTTTTGATCATCGGAAACCAAAGCTCTAGCCATAGTGTCCACGAGCTTGTTGACTCGCTCCCGCTTTGTGGCGGAAGCGCTATCAGATCCATCAAAATCCCATGGCTCAAGCCAGCCGTTCAGCATCATTTCTTTTGCCCTATCTATACCGTACTTGGAATAATATTGCTCGAGATTGGATATTAGTTCGGTTGCGGCGTGACGTGTAGCATGAAGTTTTTCCAGAGTGAAGGATCCAACATTTGCATTGTTTGATCCATCTGAAGGTGCATATTTCATGTCTACTGTAGGAATCTCATCATTATCGTTTGATAGGTAAGAGGGTGCAACGTGAGTTTCAATAGACGTATTCTCTGATTTCGCTGTAGCAAAATCGCTTCCTGATCCCTGAGAAATAGCGTTGCCTCCTTCGACATTTTGAACTGGGTCTTCATTGCTGTCGGATGCGTTGATTTCACTATGAAACGAAGGGGTTGTATCAATCATTGTATTTACTGTCTCTTCCTCATTTTCACCATCTGTGGGTAATGGACTTTCTTCACCATCAGTATCCACGTCCTCGATATCTTCATTTTGATCGGCAAGTTTTGAATTTTCTTCGCGAAAAGTAGAATTTTCGTTGGTTTCATTTGATGAAAGGTCGGCATTTGTACCTACCTGACCGATGTCTTCATTACCGTCATCGTAATCGGTTTCAGAATCATCACCGTTTACATAGTCGTCGTCGTCATCATCGTCTAAAGGCTTATACTCTGCTTCTGGCAATTTATTACTGTGATTCTTCTCATCAGAAATTTCCACTTGATCATTATCTGCCGAGTTAAGTGCATTGTTTGATTCGGTTCCCATTTCTTGGCCCCCCCCTTCATCTCCATTTATTGTCGATTGAGAATCTCCCTCACCAATGACATGACCCTCCAAATCTACTTCTTGTGAAACCCCTGGGATATCCGCAGCGTCAGAATTAGGCTTCCCGCCTCCCTCCTTAAAGACCTTATACCTTTTCAGTTCCAAATCTTCCGGGATCATAATTTCCATCTCGGTAGTCTCTTCTTCCTCTTGTCCCAAATTGAAAAACACGATCAGCGCCAAAACCACAATCAAGGTAGCCCATTTCAATATTGCTGGTCGGAGGGCCCGCGTCGAATTACCAGAAAATGAAGAGGTGGTAGAGTCGGCACGATTGGACGTCGGGCGAGATCGCGAGAGGCCAGCCCCAGTGGTAAAGGAAGTTTCGGAGCTGTGGGGAGCACCGAGGAAGGCATCGCTTTCGTGTTCTACTTCCAGGCCGAACTCTTCCAACTCGGACGCTTGTGGCATGGTGAAATTCTGATGCGAAGGATGGTGGGTAATTTTTAGATTGAATATGGGAAATCACGGAATAATATCTCTTTTTCATTGCAAAACAAAAATGAGAGTAGGTGTATTTCAAGTTAGTATCGTACCTACGGAGGACGGAGTGCGAGCATCCAGCATTGCTTAGACTTTCTGTAGGTATCAAAGAGAGACAAATAATGAGAGAGAGGTTTGGTACAATAATTTGTACTGTTGTATACAATACACTGTTTTAACCATCAAAAACTAAAAATATTATGCTCCTATCTGCTATTAATAGTACGTACAATACTGTAGAAATAGTACGATACCTGTTTTAAGAGTGAACGGTTCTAATGCAAAAGCATCGTGCTGTGGTAGAGTGTACCTTAACACTTCTTCACATTACCCCCCAAATGTTACAGATGGAGTGACCTTGGCTCAACATACGGGAACCTCTTAAAATGTTGTGTGGACCTCCACTGCACTCACAAGACCATGAGTGCTCATAATTTATGTTTCATAGGTATCATCATTTTGACAGTAAAACAAGGACTTCTTTCAATATAGATTGTTTGTATGTTTCTGAATGACAGAGTGTTTTGTCTTTGAAGCGGTTGTTTACCACTTAACAAGGAACATACTTTGACAAATACAGTGGGATACCTCCCATGATTCTTGATTAGTGACTGACCATAAATTCCAAAATTGAGAAGTGCAATAATTCTAGTAGCAATGCAGAGCCCACCATCCATTGTCTGGTGTTGTGGATGGGCTCATCCATGAACAACATGAAAGCAGAATCTTAGTATGCAGTATTAAACTCAAACTTGGTTGGGAACATTGACTTCTTGTTGTCCTCAATTGGGTGGTCCTTACCTTATTGAAACTTGATCCTCCTGGGTCACTGTTGGCAATAGAATAATACTCATTGCCAAATCGTTGTGACTTCCAAGGGACAAATAGAGACCTGCACAATACTGGCTAAGCCATGATCTCATGCTTTCATCAAGAGAACTAATCAAACAAAAAATGTAGTTTTCCTAGCTTCAAGCATTTGACAGACATCATGGACCATATGGACAAATGGAGATGGCGTAGTTCATGGCTGCAATGATCTGAAGGAAGATGTCTTTTTACATGTGCATGTCGAAAAAGAATCAATTGTCATGAAGAGGTGAGATTGGTTTGATGACCACCAATTTTCAACAAAAAAGCCTTCAAAGTAAGCCATGAAGAATTGGCAAGTGAGCCAAAAGCCAAACATATAATGCTTGAGAGAGATGGGATTTTTATTGTGATTCTTGTAAGATGCAGGAATGATAGCTTCATTAATGAATGATTCTGGAAATGGCATTCAGATGAGGTCAAACTCTGTCAATCTCTGAATTCTTTTTGAAGAGATTTTTCCATTTTCCTTTGATGATGGAGATCTTTGCATCTGCAAACAAGGACAGGTGAAGAAATTTCAATAGTCCATGGGCTAGTGAAAGCATGTACTGGGGGCCATCATTTTCTGGTGCAGGTTCATTCTCATTATCCACTTTGATCCCATGACAATGTAGTTCAACAATATCCTCCTTCAACAAAGCTGACATATTTTGAATGGCACCCTGCTGATGACAGCTTGTCTCTTCAAAGCTTGCATCCAGTAAAGGAACAGAAATGATGTTGTTTCCTTTGCATTGTTCTGAATAGAAGATTATTTTGGGTGGAACGTGAATGTGGAGGTTTTTGACAAGGATATGGAGGACCTGATTGATACCTTCAATGTTGACAACATAACATTGTTTATTTTGGGAAAGAATGGTGTAGGTTGCTATGGTCATCAATAAGTCAGTGGAAGGGCTTAGTATCAGTAAATGTTGTTGAGTGCAACTCATTTCCATTGGTCCATTTCCCATAAGCTTCCTTACAACCATCCATCATCAATGCACCATCAGTCCTTATCATCTTCATCAAATTGACTACCTCTTTCATTCTCCAAATGAAATACTCAACAGTGCTCAAAGTTCCATTGAAATCATCCATCTTGAATACATGATTGCTTTGGAAATGCAAGTTGATTGCATCTCAAGGAACAAGAGATTGGCCATAATGCTGTTTCTTGATCAACACTCTTGCAAAAATCCCTTCTCTTTCAATTATAAAATGCCGTTCATATCAAAAAGTCCAGAATCAAGAATGATATATTGGCAAGTTGAGAAATACTTCATCTGTATCATCAGAAGAAGTCTAACTTTCTTTCCACATTGATCTTCAAACTCACTTGCCCCTAGCGCCCTTGGTCAATCCTTTGCTTTGGTCAATTCCACATTTTGTACTACTATGTTGTTGCCAAATCTCATTAAATGGTATTAATTCCTAAAAGGATAAAGCTCCTAAGAACAAAGAATCCATCCCAGACATGTATACATGGAATGCCAGATTGACATGATCTCATCAAGACATGGATTCCAAGCATGAACAATGGCATCTTCCATGTGACCATTCTATTCCTTGAAATCTGTCAGACTTCCCAGAAGTGATCACAATAAGCATGAATCTTCTCCTTTGGGATGGTTTCAAATTGCTTCTTACTCATGCTGTCTTTGAGTTTATTGTGATCATAATGATGAAGAAAACAAAACACAAAAAATCAAAGCACTAAGTAATCAGGAATTAATTGCAACCACATGATGCTATTGGGGCAAAATGTAAGGCTAGCATTTTTGATTCAATCAATGTCTATTTAATTTACAGTTGAATTTAAGTAAAAAAAACAGTGGTCATGGTGAAATAGAGGCTCTGAAATTGGATTGAATTCAATATAGTCGATTTAAATCAATCTGGCTGGAAAGAAATAATGATGAATTGAATGAAAATACTCCTCAAAATTTCAGAACAGAATATTGAATGGTTGCCACATTGTGTATTTCAATGGTCAAGAGTTGATATGACTCTATCCTATTGCTGACATCTTGGTATCTTATCTAATAAATCAAAACAAATCACTGTAACCAATATTTTGGAATTGTTAGCATGAATCTTGTAAATGACCAAAAATCACATTTGAACCAGGTAATTTTGTAATAATCATGGCATAGATTCTAAACCTTGATTACTATGTTCTTATAAGCACCATGATCAACTACATGACAACAAACTAGTTCATTGTGTTCTTTAGAAAGCAAATCCTATATTTATGAATCATGATTACTCAATTGATCAATTCACCCTCAAGTGATGCCTAAGGTACACTTTCTTGGTTGATTTACAGTCCATTTGAAATGATGAAAATTCATGTAAATAACAATTAACAATAGCATCAATCTTCAACATCATAGTGTCACTAAAATTTTTAAAATTTTCAACACAATCCCTGAAAAACAGCCTTCTGTCACAAGCCATCTGCATTGATTTCCACTCAACTCAAATGTAATGAGCAATATTTGCATGTCCATCTCAGTATAACATTTTCTTGTATTGAAGAATGATTCTCTTACCCTTAAGGATATTTGTGAATTCATCCTATGTTGACAGTTGCTCCTATTTGCTACTATCATACACACTCATCAAATATGGGCACTTTGAATCACTTGCCCAGCTTTTCTGCCAAAATCTTCTTACTATTATTTTTCAATTATAGAATTTTAATTT
>JALLPE010001306.1:0-10540 GCA_036940025.1 Conticribra weissflogii | reverse complement strand
GCAGCATGGCGAGACAGAACATAGTCCATTGGAAACGGATATATGAACCATCCGCAATGTTATTAGATTTCGTTCCATAGGGTTGGCTAAGAAAAGATAGGGAAGAAGAGCGTTGTATATTTTCATCGCCATCGTCTTGGTTGGGTCCGACAATATTGTAGAGCTCAAAATATCTTCATCTGTCAATCCATCCACCAGTTGACTAACAGTTGATAGATAAACTTCAAAATTCTTCACCCATGAATTCTCCGTCGAGTTTGCCTAACACTTCATATCCTTTATCGATGCACTCCTCCAGTTTCCCGGATGATCCAAGCGAATCAATGACTACATAGTATGAAATCAATTTATCATCGAAGTTCTTAGCAAATTTGAAGATTTGACTCGTCAAGAGTTGCAAACTCATCCTATCTCCAATAGCGTACGAAACTTCGACTGCAGATTGGAAAAGAGATAGGCTTAGTTCGTAGTGACTGGTCCAGTGACCCTTTGGAAGAAATGAAATTCCAAAGTCGAAGAATTGGTAGGCAGTAGAGAAATCTGACATTTTTGCAGCCTTCGCCGGAGAAGAAAAATTACGTCAACGCGCAGTGTAAATGACAATTAAATGGAGTCACCCGGACAGTGATCAGAGAGTGAAATAACTTACTTTTTCTCCAGCTGACAAATTGAGACCAGCAATTACTTCCTTTTGCCCCGATTCAGTGACACAGGCAGGCCCACCACGATTCACCTGATCAACAGAAATGAACAACAACTCGTCATCTCCGCCTACTAAAACGTGCGCAGACAACGCCAATCCAAACTTGAAATGGTTCATATCTCTTTCCGATGGGTCAATTGTTTCATATGCTGCTTGTTGAATTCGATCATGGGTGAATTGGTACCGCCCTTCAACTTCCCTCATGAATCCTTTCGCGACGGCTGATTCGAGCTCCAACATGAGGTCCATACCTAAAGTCACAGAGATGATTTCGGCAACATCTTTTGAAATGGATGACCCAAAATACGACGCAGCACGAAGAGAGTCTTGCAACGAAGAAGGGAGCTTAAGAATATTTTCAATCATAATTTGAACGACGCCAGCTGGCATCTCCATAGAATGTATCTTCTCCTCGTCCCATTCCCACCTCCTCGAAATGAGGCTGAGATACAATAATCCGCTTGCACACATGGACATTAGAACTTGCTCTACAAACAAGGGATTGCCCTGCGTGATATTGAAGACTACCACCGCAAGAGATCGCGTGAGACGAGGAGAGAGGCATAAAGTGTCTGACACGAGTAACTCGACACTTCCTTCGAGGTGAATCGTGGCTACTTGAGTACCGAAAATAGGCAGTTTGGAGATCAAACCTGAAAGTGCATTCGTATCATCTCTGAAGGCATCATCACGGTAGCAGCCCAGTAAAAAGAAACTTTTTTTCATTCTGTTGTCGTCGAGAAAACTCTTTAGAAGCGATACAGACGATTCATCTGCCCACTGAAGATCGTCCATAAAAAAGGTGACATGTTTGTTTGTGAACTTCAGCACCAGGTGAATAAACTCCCTCAATAAGTATTCAAGCTGTCTCTTTCTCCCGCTGAGATCTGCTTGCGATAAGGTGTCATCATGTGGAACATCTATAATTTCTCGAAGATCGGGTACCAAAGTAACCAAAGTGACAATTTTATTTCCGAAAAAACTCCATATTTTCTTCCTTAAATCTTCCAATTCATCTCTATCCAAATCATTTGCCACCAGTGTACAAAACTCATTTAATGCCCCGAAAAGAGCGGAAAATGGTTTCAATTGCCTCAATTGATCGAATTTAGAGCCGACAAAATAAGCCATATTCTCATCCACGTAATCACGAATCTTCTCCGCCAATTTTGATTTACCCACTCCCGACGTCCCGGAAATGAAGGCAGCTCGACATTCCCCTCCCAACAAATTAGTTTTGTAGGCATCGACAAGCGTATTCAACTCGGTCTGCCTGCCGAAAAGTGACTTCCCCAGTGGCAAAGTAGTGACATTCGAAACATCGACGTCCCTGAGGTATTTTTCAGGGTGAAAGGCCTTGAGACGCAAATCGTTTCGAACGTCGCACATTTGCTGATAGGCAATATTGGAGGCAAATTCTCCTTCGGAGCACTCGATGAGGTTGGCGATTAGGTCGCAAAGCGACACTGGGAGACCACTTAGACGGAGAGTGGCTGTAAAGGTTGTTATGTCTGTGTTGAGTAATGAATCGCTGATGTTATCCATATTAGGTCTTAATTTGTTGATTGAAGAGGAGAGTTTACTTGCAAAGTTTATTGAATGACGTTTCTTTTTTGAAGAAGAGGTTTGGAATAGGCTTTCGAGGTTGTCACCGTCGTCACCTTTGCGGTTCAAGTTCAATGCGGATTCAAAGCTTGTATTTTTGGTGGCATCTAATGCTCTGGCTTTTCCACCGTTTTCATTTGTAAGACCCAAAGAATCGTTGTTGTCATAATTTTCTCCGAAAACTTTTTCATCAGTGAATAACTCGTATAAAACCAAGCCCAAGGATTGCAACCTCAGCAATTTGTATTTTTCCAAACTTGATCTGCACCGTACATATTCGCTACTTCCAGTCGATTGGCTTCCATGGTGCAATTCCGCACCGTTCACAGATAGATAAAAATATTGTCTCGTCTTAGAAGAAAGAACTTCAGTGCCCGAATCGTGATTGGATGCAAATTCGTTTGATAGGGTGCCCTGCTGAGAAGACTGCTCCAAAGATATCATCATATCGTCGACATCCCAGCAAGTAGAGTCATCACGAAAAGAGTCGTCTTGAAACCAATCCTGACCACTCGACGAATCGGAGTTGCACTTGAAATGGACGAAAACGTCCCTCGAAGAAAGCCGCTTCGTGAAAGGCACATCGGATCCCCCGCCGGCAGCCATTAGTTCTTCGACGGCTTCTTCCTCGGCGACAAGTTGCCCGGCGATCATGAAGGCCACTCGTACTTTCGCGAGAAGCAATTCGTCAAAATCATCGACGGGATTGCACTCTACGGAATCAACTTTGTAATTATCCGCCAACAACTTGCGGCGTTGGATTTCAGCGTGTTGGGCGCTCGCTTTTGTCATCCATTCCGGAAGGCAGAGAACAGAGCTGCTGTCGTCCATTGGTGAGGCAGGTGGGCTGGCTTCTGCAGGAGATCCTTCGCGAACTATGTCATGGTTAATCACATGGCCGGCTGCATGTGGGTGCAGTGACGATGTCTCGAATGAAGAGCCATGTTGTTTTCGTGCCATGAGCTTCGCAGAGGCTGCGCTGTCATTATCGCCTTCGAACCTCGCAGTTTTTGACTTGTTTGCACAAGTCTTGTTCATAATAGTTAGAGATGGGAGCTTTGTCATGAACTTTCTCTTCAATGATAATTACGGTAAGTATCGTACTGAGTTCTCATGAAAATGAAATGTCAGTGTGCAATAAATATATCGTAGTTCTTAGGAGAAATTATGTTTCTCATCACACACTCTACAATATTAAACGGCTAGTCGTAAAACACCTAATATAACACTACACAGAGAATTGTAATACTCAAAAAACTAAAAAAAAGTCACGGCCATCGTGTCGTTATTAGAGACCATTTTACCATTTTGAGTACGCAAGTACGATACAATGGGTTTGATCGGTACTCAAATCAATCAATCTTTAATTGACAGGGTACTATACAATAAAATACAATGATACAATGATACAATTTCTCTCCTTCATACGAAATTTCAGATGACTCTCCCCAAGTCCCTACTCACTACTCACCCCCCACAAGCACAACTGAAAACTGCGCAGACAATTTATCTTGGATTCCTAGGTTGTTCTTTGTTTTATTTCTTTCCATTTCATTCGTTGTCAAATATTCATGCACGATTATGGGGATAAATCATATATGACTACGAGATAGCATTTTTTGTGACAGTTGTGACAGCGAAACTAAATCAATAAGTTTCATGTCACCAGGATGTGAAATAAGCTAAAATTTGTGACATTGATATTTATCATATCTATCACATTGAACCATGCAAGGTACAGAACTGATCAACCATGGCATCTGCTACTGCCACACCACCATTTTGGGTGGTTGCAAGGATTTGTTTGCAACCCCAGTCCATCAAAAGAAGCCTGTACCAGTAAGCCAAACTTCTGTAAAAGAATGCTAATGCTAGATTAGTTATTTTGATTCTATTTTCTTTTTACTACAGCAGGAGATTTCATCAAGTGACAAAGACAGCAACAACACAACAATTCACCAAAAATATTAGCCAATGGCCTCATGGTACCAGACCTCTGCACTAATTAATTAGCAGCACCCCTGTGTGCCTTATGATGAGTCCATTGGTAAGCAGTTATATGAGAAGGCAACATCAAAGGTAGGTTTGGTTATGGTGGAGGGGTTGATTTGAGGGCCTGAGGATTGTTTTCAAAGAGAGAGAACAACTGCCATCTACCTTCTTGTCATCATGTGATCAATGGGACTCTCATCATGAGAACCCTCCCCTTTGCAAGGTATGCAAGGTCTGTGAAGTATAATTTTACCCTCTGGTCCAATGGCCACAACCATTGATGAGGTTTGTACATATCCCCATTATGTTACCAATTTATAAATTCTGGGAGAGTTTTGTGACAAGAAGTCCTTTTTGCATGGATGGTGTGCAGTTGATATGTGACAACTCAAGCCCCAACATGGTTGTCAAAAATGCTATCTTGTTATGATTCGACTCCATTTGTTGTGATCCTTGATACCATTTAATTGAGACTCCCATGCCTAGAGCCAAGAGCTAACCAACAGCAAAAAAATTTTCATGCTTCAGAAAACCAACTGTACAACTTATTCACTGTTGTGGTCCTGCTTTTTTACAATGTATATTCATTGATCATAATGTTGATTGTGGCAACTGAGTCCTGAAGCAAATGGTTACAGAATCTGATAAGATTTATGTGACTGCCCCAGGAGCTCATTGCACCTGCCATTGTGAGCAGAGGTGTGTGGCATAGGAGTGTGAGATGATGAGTGATGTGGGGTAAGGACAAATTATGAGGAGGTAGACCTTGTGAGAGAATTGAAACATTACAATAACTATTAATCAACCAAATGTATATTGCAGGCTTGATGGTACAAGGTCCCAAGGGGCCAAATAGATGGGGAAGTCAATTGGTGGTACAGGTGAGATGGTGGAGATTATGGATTTGTTGCCTTAGTTGGCATCAGATGGGACAAGGATGGAGCAAGCCAGAATGGTAGATGCTATTCAGTCTGTCAGAGGGGGTGTCCAGCAAGGTAGGAATAAGGCAATGTTTTGGTGCTGAGTCAAATGGGGTTGGGGCTGTCCAGATTGTTGTTGTGGGTAATTGCAATGTATTGAGTAATGTCATGGATGGAGTCAGAGGAGAGTGCAGATGAGGCATTGTTACCATAATAATGTCAGATGTGCTTGGTGAAGGATAACAGCAAGATGATCTTGAGCCTTGAGCTCAATGTTGATGGGGTTGGATTGGTGCATGCCAAGTAAGGTGCACATGGGTTAGAAGAAGGTAACAAATCTGTTTATGAATTCTAGGACTGCAGTGTTGGCTTGCAGATAATACTCCTGTTTGATCCAATACCTAAGGTAGCCTCCAAAATTTGTAGATAAGTAGTTGGTGCAGAAGATCTATATGTAGATGATGCTGGGGTTATAAGGCTTTATTCAACCAAAATCCATTGGCTAGGTCCCCTGTAGTGGCAAACAAATGCTTTTTTGATGAGGTTGTGGCAAGATAATGGTCATATAGAAAGATGGGGTTGTTGTTGTTGAGGTGGTGTTGGTTGTTGCTATGGTGGAACTGTTCTTGAACTTGAAAGCAATGTGGCAGAGCTTTGCTTAACTCCTGGAGGGACTTGGGTCTTTGGGGAGTACTATGGTGATGAACAAATGGAATAACACTAGTGGTTTGTAGGTGATGGTGTATGTAGCAGTTATTGACTGGTTAAAAGGCGGCCCAGAAAAAGGTGAGTGCTAATGGCAGACCAAATATGGTAAACTCAGTGCTCATGGTGAAAGTTACTTTTTGTGGTGTTGGTGATGTGGTCAGTCTTAAATATCAAATTACATTACAGTAGATATTGATCCTATAACTTCAACAGTCATCATTATTGATTTTGTCAAAGGAATGAGTCACCCCAAAGATAATTCTTAGTTTACAGACAAAAATACCATGAGAAATAAGCAATAAGCGCAATAATTATTTAAAAACCATTGTCACAATATGTATCTTTGGTTGTTAATGTAAACAAAAAACTTGGAATTTTGTCCATTATACAAGGCATAATGGATTGAATTGTTGTGACTTAGATTTTAGCAGCCAGATTGTGCATATTTATTGTCAAATCCTTGGAAATCTTGAACCCCCATAATTTATTATCTCCTTCAGGGAAAACCTTCAGAGCAATATCAATGGTCTCAATTGGGATTTTGAAAGGTCCCAACTCAATTAATTCTAAACTTGTCCTCTTGAAATCATCTCCTCAATCTTGTACACTTTCTCTATGTCCAGATATGTAGATTTTATAAATTTCAAAAAACTCAAGAATGCTTACTGGTGTTTTGTGATTGACATAATTGATATTTGTGCTAAATTTTTCAACAAAATTTTAATATTACACCCATCAATAGCATGTTTTAGAACAAAATCCTTTGCATTAAACTAATAGATCAATGTTTCCATCAATTGCACTCTTTTCTGCGAATAGTATTTTTTGAAGTGGGTATGTGGAAATCAGTAGCAGATCTTTTTTTATGACATACAGTTGCTGATTGAAAAGATGAATATTTTTCGACGTCATGTTTTCTTTCATTATCTTTAAACTATTGTTTGTCATATGCACAAAATTTCATAATAATCTCAAATGATTTTGATGTTCACAATCTAAAATAGAAATAAGTGAATAGCAAGTTACCCCTCTTTCAACCTTGTCCAATATTGGCATCTGTGAATATTTTTCCAAGGAATGAAAAATTATGAAGTGGAAGTGCCTTCTGTTTTCATGTAAGTTTCATGAAGAGATTTGTAAATACACATTAGACTGAGTATCATCTTCAATTGAAATGTCTACACAATCAAGAAATAGAAATCAAGACACAGTACTAGTCACTTGGGGCAAGAAGAGAGTGCAGTAACAAACAAACAAATTAGAAAAAATAAGTGCAATAGAAAGGCACAAGTGTACTTATTATAAGTACAATGATACAAGCATGCAGAAGAATAAGACCTTCCATGGTAATAATCATCCCTGCAAAGTAACAAAAATCAAAAAGCAGTGATGTTTGCCACACCTCAAGGAAGCTAGTAAGATAGAGTACTAATAAGAAACATATTATTGCTTCATGTTGTAATTTTTATCACAATTTAACAACTATACATTTAGGATGCATCAGCTGGTACAATATCCTAGATTGAAGCAATCATCTATACCTTTCTTATTTAAAATGATTTATCAGCTAACTCTTTGCAACCCTTGCCCACTACTCCTGGTTGGTGAGAAGTAACATAAACTCAACACTAACATATGTGAACCGACCTTGCTTCAAGTAGATGTTGGTCACTGGCCCAGTGACCAAGGCTTCAATTTTGCTGATTACTTGTAGAATCCCTGCCATGGTGGTATCTCCTCTTGAAAGCACCTTAAGTCTGTAAAGGATAAATTGCAAAATGAACAAATCAGCTCACATGAATTTTCTTGAGTTGTGAATGGAATTGTAAAGTGTAAATTAGGATAAAACTGTCTTACCTCACTTTCCAATTATTTTAAAGACAATACCTTTCAAATCCAATGGATTCCAGCAACTGAATATGTTGCAGTGTTGTTGAGCTTGGCTAACCTTCCACCATGAAACAATGGAAACAATGATAATATTAAATCCATGAACTTAACATGGGGTTCTCCTTGTAGCTTGGGGCTGTTTAACAGTTCTTTTGAGAGCTTTGTATATCTTGAGTCCCACATAGTGACAAAACCACATTTTTTCTGTAAATACCTCTAGTTCTGGCTGTTGTGTTCTTCTCACATTCGTTTACTGAATCTGCCCTCTTTTTTTCAATAACTGCTGTTTCCAATCTTGCAAGGAGCTTTTGACTTGTTCAGCATCTTTCTTTGCCATTTCTTCTGGGTGCTACCCATTTTGCTGGGAAAGAAAGAGAATGCAAGTAATTTGAGTTGATGGTAACAAACAACAACAATGAACTCAGAGGAACAAAATCCCATGAGAGAAATACTTTTTTAGTTTATCCTTTGTGGGATGATTCTTGGGTTGATGTTGATTATGTCTCAACATTGGCTTGAAATGACTAATTTCACCACTATTGTCTGCATCACAGCAAAAATGGTTTCACTGGCATATTCTTTTTTCTCTTTCATGTGTTGAATGTTGGATCTTTTACAAAACAGTAGTGGCAGCTAGTTCTTCTTCTCAGCTTTGTAATGACCAAGCATGCAAGTCATTTTATCTTTGCATTTATCAACCCTCTCCACCAGCTCTAAGATGTTGCTCTTGAGAAGTACAAACTGATTGATTAATTTGGTCATAATCTATTTATACCTTTTCTTATTGTCTTCTAGCTGCTTGATTATTGATTTGATGATATCTTTCTGGATTTTGGCTCTGGATTCTGCCAATTGCTGCTGAAGTTGGTACAAAAAATGCTTCAATACCAAATTAGTAATTATTTGCTTTTCGACTGGAGAAATCCTAATCTTTTTTGTTTTGTTGGAGACATTGTCACAGCAAGGTTTACAAATCTGCTTTCCATGGCTAGGAATTGATGTTTGCAGTTATAATGCACTACACTGATCTTCACCTTGCAAGAAATAGTACTGTAAATTAAAACAAATTGAGTTTCATTGTAGTCATCAGCAGTAGGGTTGATGTTCACAGTCATAGAAGTCCCTGATGCTGTCAGACCAGTGAAACGATTCTTGAACATGTATGTTAGTTTGGATTTTCAGGAATAAATGACTCCTCCTTTAGACATAATACCACTCTTCTTAGGTTGATTGTTAAGCATTCATAGAGACATCTTGTGAGATTCATCAGATAAGCATTGATATTTGTTGCTTCCTTTTTGTGGGGGGTTTGATGCATGACTTCATTTCTTTTGCTCCTTTACTTCTAGCAAGATTGACAACCTTAATAATATTTGATTTGCACCTTAAACTGTTCTTTCTGCCAACGCTCCCCAATGAAATGGTGACTGAGCTTTTAAGAAGCAGGGCAGGAAAGGAGGTAGTGAATTGGGGGGGAAACATAAATAATGAGAGACGGGGGAAGAGTTGAGATTCATGAAAGATGGTCAAGGAAGGAGAAGTTATGTTGGGGGTGTTGGAAAGGGAAATAGAAGAGGACACAGGGTGGATGATATGTGATGGAAGATAGACAAGAGGAGGTGATGTGGAAAGCTATTCAGTATCTTTTGTTCATTTGGCAGAGTTGAATGGTAATGAAGAAAACACTGGAATGGTAGTTTATACCATGTTGAAGGTAATCCACATATAGGAATTTTATGACTTATTCTTTGTTTGGTATTTATAGAATTCTTGTTTGTAGCAGAATGCCAACTGAATCATTTGGAGACTTGGTACTTGCTCAAGGATGAGGGGCTGCAACAAATGACATGATGCCTGCAAAGGACCCTAATGTTGGTAGAAATCAATATAATTCATGAAGTGTTGCTGCACAATTATCATGAGAACATGGACAAGTTTTGCCATAAAGAGATTCAGGAAAGTGACCTTGGCTCTCACTCAGTCTGCTATTATTCTTGCAGTCATACCTCATCAGGGTCAACTGTATCTGATTCCAAGGTTCAATTATGAGAAAATGATCAGAAGTTTTTGGTAATTAAGATGTAGGCAGCTATGGGGCTTGTGGAGTCTTCATCAAAGAAGAAGGGGCTTTGAAAAAGCAAAAATCTTAGCTGTAGAAGCATTTTGAGGTGCAAAAAGCTGTTTGGGGCAATGGTATTGATGTTTTGTTATCTTAGAGTTCATCATATTTGGTTCCATTACAAGTGCAGCTCTTGTGCTACATTGGATCCTTACAACATCAATATGGAAAGGAACTTTCTGATTAATTTCAGAGATTTAAATACCACCCCAGGGATGGGGACAGAGGTAGTCAAAAGTCAAAAGGATTATGTGTAAACTTTATGGGCCAAAGGGTCACTTGGAAAAGGTGGTTGGTGCATATGTATCATACAATGTACTTTATTGCATATTTTTGTTCTGTCATAGCCATTCTTTGCATTGTTTCAGCTATGTCATGTATCAGCTATATTGAGTGGCTACCCAAAGATTTTGCCCTATAGAATTGTGACATTTAGTCTAAAATATAATTCCCACTTGTATATGTACTAATTTATCTTACTCTTGACACACTCTCATCTCTGAGAGTCCATTCCTTTTCTAAATTTACATAAACACTATGATCTTCCAGGTAAAGACAGAACATATTCATTCAATCATTAATTCTATTGGTGGGTCTCTAGTT
>JALLPE010001305.1:0-12383 GCA_036940025.1 Conticribra weissflogii | reverse complement strand
CCCCCCCCCCCCCCCCCCCCCCCTCGAGACAGCAAACTATCATTTTCCTCGCTGTGTAGTTGGTTTACCCCTGCCAATTACCACCAACATAGTCGTTTTACCATCACAATCAAATTTTTAATCTTTTCCGAAGTCCATGATGACGCGTGGATCCGAGCAAACCCCAGATGCCGCTCCATCTGACGGCAGTGGCATCAAAAGCAGCAATACCAATGCAGTGGCATCATTGCCATATTCAAGCTCACTTAAACATTCTACTTCATTGTCATCACTGGGCGATGCATCGGGAGTGGCTTTTTTATTGGGAAATCATGCTAAATTTGGTTTGGCTGAAAGGTGTTGGTGAGTTCTCAAATTCTTTGTGAAGTATACATCGATTTAGTCTTTCTGTTTTATCCTTTTCTTAATTCAGAGATTGTGAATTTTTGTCAACTGAGCTGCGTTTATTGCTTTTTTTCATAATTTTGCGCGACACTTAATCATTACATTCCTTTTCATGACATTTACGCAGCTACCATTTTGACCTCATCGAGACTTTGACATCCCAACCCACTGGAAGGACACAACAACATAGAGGAAGACGCAGAGACCGTGGACTCAGTATCTCCTCTCATGAGGAAGGATCAGCAATAACAACTAAAGACAGTAATGTAAGCAGCTCTTGCCCATCACATGCATCCGCAAAAGGGGGACTAGATGATGACATCACAAAAAAAGTTTCCCCCAAAACACCCTTCAGTGAGAAATGCCATAGCTATTGCGGAGTAGTATCCCTGTTAGAGTGCTGCCCCGGAAGCAGCGGCGGCGGAGGAGTATATGGTACCGAAAGATCGACCAGTGGAGGTGGAAGCGTTGGCGCACACCCAGATCGTTCATCGAAACGCACATTGCGATCCAAACATAGAGAGTTCAATTCACGTGCCCAAACTGCATGGGGAAGGAGGACCCGCGGAACTAGCAGTGGATCAAAAAAGAAAGGGGATAAATCGCGCGAACGTGAAGGAGGAGAAGCGGGAGTAACGAGTCAGAGCTTTCGACGGTGTCATCAACCTCGCCATCTTCCTCTTCCTCTGAATCCAAATACTCGGGTAACATTTGCTTATGAACTGTCTTCGATAGCACTTGTGATTGATGCTTCTCCGAGTCTTACTGCATCCTTCGAGAAGTGTAACGTTTTCGGCATGGGAGGTTTACTTTCACCTGGGGAGGAAAAGGATCAGAACTCTATGAATGATAGATTTTGCGTTCCATTGGACCGACTGGGATCAATGCTGAAAACTTATCTTCAAGGTTTAGTTCAACCTATTGATGTGCCTCCTGTCGCAGTTTCAGGCACGGGTGTTGCGTTTGGCCGTTGGACACCCAATATTGCGGTTACCGTTGTTGCAGCATATCCTCCAACAGCAAAAGGAGATAATGCATCGGCAGGATTGCTAGTAAGAGATTTCCGTATAACAGACGCCAACTCAGCTTCAGAATTAGCATGTCAGGTTGAACGTTGGGCTTTACGAGAGGTCGAGGGGGTGATTGCAGAGCGATTGAGTGGAGAAAGAAGATTTTTGGGGGATGGTGTAGCAGGAAGAAACGTTGAAACCGATCACGGTGATCTATCACTTTCAAGATTCGGCAATTATCAATTTCCTCAAGCGCGAAATATGGGTTCTTGGATGAATGTTAAGTCGTCGATGAGAGATCTTATGGAAGTTGGCGATGCTGCCCTGGCCACTCTTCCACCGGAGGGTCGGCCTTTGTTGGTCGTGATGACAGATTGCAAAAACGTGCATTGTGGTGGTGTTTTTGAATCACTGACAACTACAGCTCGATCAGATGTCCCCCTCAATGTGATGGATTTGTCAATGGAAATATCTCAAACGGAAGATGACAGAGTTGATAACTTTGACGTTGGAGCCGATATTCTCTCTTTCCCTCTAAATATATCCGACGATGCTCAATCAGTACGAGATGCATGCTTTTTTTCTGGGGGTATTTTTTTGCAGTCATCACTGTTGAATGTGTGCATTAGTACAAACGCGGGTTCACCTATCGATCCATCATCACCACTTTACGGAGACTATCACTTTAGCTTCAAACGTCGAACCATTCGCCCAAATGCGCTACAATGGTATACTCTGTTTACAATTAGTCCCTTTACACCTTGCGGGGCATCATCACCCTCGTTTTTGCGTCTTCCATCAAACAGGCATCGCAATGGGCTGCATCCAAACGGGCATACTGGACTAAAGAAACATCAAAATCACAACAGTTTTAGCAGCTCTGTTGGTTTTGGAAGGCAAACTTCGTTGTCGTCATTTCTTGACAACATTACCAAAACAAGAGATGCAATCTTTGGTTCAAATATTGGAGATGTTGTATCGTGTCCAACTGCTACGCATCATCAGGAGCGAGTAACCTTTTCAAAATACAACGTGCAACCAGTAAGGATAAAGTCATTGCTGATGACTAGGATCTTGGAAGGGTATCGCGCAAAACGGTATGGCCACAATACACAAGATCCCGACAAGGTCTCAATTCACATGACTTTGAACTTGACTGACTGGAACGTTGTATTGCATTATGAATTATCGTTTGTTTCATCGCCTTATCATATCCCAATGGTTGGAACCGCTCATATTAAGCTTGAGCTTTCAGGAAGCGACGGCGATTTCATTCAAACAGTGAAGAAAATGTTCATATCTCATCACAATACAGGAGACAACTTGGTGCAACAAGGGAGGCGAATATCAACAATATCAAAATTAGCTGCTGAAAAAATTTGCAAGCTTCTTCGCTGGATTCGGAAGGAAGATTACCTCGAATCCTACTTATGCTTGCCTGGTTGGGGTGATGTTAACCACTTTGCAGTTGGATCATCTTTCCTCCGTCGACACGAATCTCTCACCGTCCTTCAGCGTTATCGTCACTTTCGTTCTGAAGTAATAGAAGTAGTGGTTGCTGGAAGCAGTCCCTTTGAAAATCGTGAAAGTCTTTTTGGTGACTTGACGGAATATAATAACGGAGAAGACGAGATGTTTTCTATTTTGTCGAAATGGGCATCAGGCGTAATAACTGAACGGAAAATATATTTCCGCGTGATTGTTCCTGAGCAGGAGGATGACCTTGCTTACTATTGCATAATTCGTGTACAACAGTCATTACTGGTATCGAGATTGTTCGTGTTCACCATAGATTTCCATGGTGAGATGGACACCGAAAGAAGACTTGCTGTATCTTCTTCATTTCGTGAAAATTTAAAGGAGTGCACAGACATTGTGATACTCAAGAAATGCATTCGCGATATCATCGCTGTTCGACCCCCATCGCCTAGGACACCGTGGAATCCGACGTGGAGCGAGTATTTCCTTCACCACAAGAGCTGGGATCTGATCAAAGACAACGAGGTGCTTCCACTCATTACCAAGCGCAGGCACCAAATCGGTGGCTTTTTTATTCTTCATTCTGATGACAACAGAGCAGTCTTTGCCAAATTTGTCAAGAACGATTCATCATCTAGTTGTGGCAGCTTGAACCCAGATATAGTGATTTATCAAGTGCTTAGCAGGTCGGACGGAATTTTCGTGGATATCCACATGGAATCATGTCGATCTACGTTCTATCCTTTTCGTTCTAAGTCGAGTAATTTCAATTCCATTTTCGAAAAAGTGAGTTCCAAGTATTAATTTCGAAGATGTTCGGCTGCAAATATTATGTTCTAACTTCATGACTAATGTTTCGTTCATAGGTTAAGAAAAGGGACAAGGATTGTGCTAAAAATTTACGGAGTCGGACACACCTACTTGCTGCCCTGGACAAAGTCAAACACACAGCAAGCCAATTCCACCAAGATGGAGACTGTCAGGCCCAAGATGTGCTTCGCTTGATCAGATTGTCATCACGGACACAACGGAAACTGCGATTTTTTCGCGAAGGATCTGGGTCTGCCAACGAAACCCTTTACCACTTGACTACAGACTATATGACTTCGACATCATTTGGACATCGCGCTGCAAAACTACAAATAGACCCAACCCAACTCATAGGAAACCATTCTGGTACATGGTTCATCATGCGCATTGATTGGTATGTGTTAAGTGTCATTCAATTTTCACTCCGCAGCTATCAAGTTGATGACGAAGGCGATGGGTCCACGATTCGAAATATGAATTTTTTCACTGTAGGCATTACTGATCTTTATCAAAGCGACGATGACGTGGCGAAAAAAAACGAAGAGAAATCTGTTGATGAGAACGAGCACTATTTCGGTGTATCAGACATCGCATATGAAGTCGAACAAGCACATGGCAAGAACCTTAGCAGAGCTCTTTATCTTGCACTAAGGAATAGCGAGAATTTACCTTCAACCTTTACCAGAGATGATATATCTCATTCGCTTCAATTTTGCTCTTTCATAGAGGTTTTGCAATTACCTGTTTCTCTTGACGACCTTTCACTGCAGCTCGGATCCGAAGTTGAAACCATGACGGGTAGGAAGCTTTTAGAAGTCGTTCTGTCATTGCTTCGTACAGTTCCAGGAAGCTGTGATGATTTATTTTATTTTTACAGTAAAGAAATTCCAGATATTATCGGATACGATCAAGAGGGCGTGACAAGCACTCCGTTTGATTTGGAGCATGTTCAAGACGAGTTTTCGGGAGGAGACGTAGAAAACGAATTTGTCGAAGGAAATACTGCAATCGACATGGTACCTTTTGGAGATGAAGTTGACCACAAACACAGCAAACAGGAATTTGAGCCTCCAATTTTCTTTCGCTTTGCCTTAGATAGCAAAGCAGCTACTGTGCAAGACATACTTGGTTTGAAACGTAGTGTAATTCTCACTGCTGAAGTGTCTGTGTTTGACAAGTCAGAAAGGCAATCTCTGCCCTCTTTACATACAAGGGTCATCTCTCAGCTAAGAAATGCATTGAACTCGTTTTCGTCAGAGCAAGTTCTTGAGAAATATAGATTTTTTGGAGATTCGTTAACAGACGACGATTTCAAAGTCATTTTGCGAAACATGCCTCTAACCAAGCATTATGTGTTTGAGACTCCCCTGGTATTCTTCGTGTCTAGATCAGAATCCTTGATTTCTGCGTCAAACCCTACTGGAAGTAGCGAGAATGAGCTAGATTACGGATTTTCTGTGCTTATAACGGAGTTGGATCGACACAAAAATACAATCAAAGCAATTGATGACGCGTATCTCGTCCTAGATGAGTCATCATGCAGGAATGTGTTTCCATTTTGGTGCCTTGTCCAGGTCAGACGGGACAGAGGAAGTGCAATAATTAGAGTATATCACCCTGGCGGTTACAGTGCTGCAGCGTACCAAGGTGAAATAGCCTGCAAACTAGTCGAAAATATTGGCCATCGAACTAATCAACTTCTGCTCCTCGAAAGTTTGTATAAGACTAAAAACGCCAACAATTTACTTATTCCGGAAACAGAAATATCAATGGAAGGGAGTACATCAAAACTTATTGATGGATCGTTTTCGTGCCCAATTCAACATAGGGTCCCCATGTTGCTCAATCATCGAGTTGCGCCGAATCAAGCGATACTTGCATTGGACTCTACTGTCCTACAGAACTTTTTGGTATCGAATCGTCGGGGCATATTTACGTACAAAGACGAGTCAGACAATGTCTTTTACATGACACTTCGTCACTACAGAACACCTGAATCAAAAGATGGGGAGCACAACCCAAACATTATAGAACTACAGGTCCATGGTCTAACAAAACCTGGGCCATCAATTACTGACCAACTCGCCCGGTTGTTGCAAAAGAAACTCCTTCTTTTGCCCCTTGATGCGTTGTCCACAGTTTTGAAGAAAAATCCATATTACCAGTTATTACCTGCTGACGTTGCTTTTCTAACGCAATTCCGTTCTGCTTGGAAGAGTTTGGAGCATGATATTGATGAAATATCTGAGTGCTCGACAAAAGTGTACGAACTTCCTATTCAAGTGCAAGATCCTATCATGCTGCTATTAATGTTTCGTCAAAACATAAGCGGCTCTACATTCATTCAACACCTACACGAATCAACAGAGGACAAATCCGTGAAAGCGTCAGATATAATGCAGAAAGAGCGTAGTGGATGTTACAAAATCCACTTTTTGCCGAAGGAGTTTTTGTTTTACTTCAATTCATCACCATCTCAATTAGATCCCGACTACCAACCGTTGACAACTTTGACAGAGAAAGGCCGCCTTTTCTCTCGTCAAGCTGGTGTAAGTTTTCGCGCTTGCGATATTTTTTTGTGTAGTTCACGAATGGGATGACCTACGCCCACTAATTTTTTTACGTGCACGATCAGTCTGGTATAGCGATTATCCATATTAATCTCCTTCGAAGCAACGGCGAACAAGTGGGACAAATACACACAGGAGAAACCGGTCCAGCCATTACTAATTTGCATGCGTACGAACCAGACATCACCCTAATGGACGTAACTGATGAAAAAACACTCGCGAGTGGGGAAAGTTTTAAAATATCTGTGACAATAATCAACACAACTGTTGATATTGGTGTTTTACATAAAGTGAGATTTCTTTTTATCTTGTCATTTTTGCGATTTTCTCCCTCAATTTACTGTGTACTTTACCATCAATGTAGTGGGTCCATCTTTCTCTGAGTCAAGTCCTTGTAGCATGGAATATCGAAAGACATTTGAAATGGCACAAAAATAATTCAATCAATCGAGAAACATCACACTACCTGAATCAGGAACAACGAAAAATGAATTCAATAGAAAAATCCATGCCAGGACTTCCCGCACTGATGGACATGCTGAACATAGGTGTAGAGTTGCCTCATCCGACCATCATCAAAGTGTGCAATGACGTGAGGATTCGGTCAACTCTTCTTGCTCCGACGCTCCTTGCCCATCTTTCAGCCGTTCTTTGCGCCATTTTCAACCAAAAAATGGTTTCATTACCGATTGACGGTGTGCATATTATACGCTACACTGATTGTCAGAATGCTAAAAATGTGACCATGTGCAGCGACCACACCAAAGGGAACGGGGTTCGAGTTATATCAATTAAAAAGAAAAAGATTCTGAACGATAAGCCGACTGACAATCCTGAGTATATTTGTGTTTACGGCCTTGGCAAACAAGGTGAACAACGGCCGTTCCGAGTACAAGCGTCGCAACTCTTTTTCCAAGATATAAACGCAGGACGACCTGCCAGCGAAGAAAGTGCGTTTTCTCAGGCATTAATGACAATTAAAAAATCCAATCCTTCCTTGTTTGAACGAGATTTGGCCTTCGTTTTGACCGTCACTAGGTGCCGCAGAAGTATAATTTTTTTCAATGTCAATCCCCAGATTTTGGCGAGGTATGTCCTTCTTGATTCTCAAATTGTCTCACGTCTAATAACAACACATCCTAACAGCCAGGTGTTGTTTTCAGGTTGAAAACAAAGTTTATGGAAATTGAAGAGGAAAAGACAAAATTAGAAGATATTTTTCGAAATTCATTGCGGAACCGCTCCCTCCCTTTTCTCTCATCTAACCACCCAAGTAACGAGAAAGTTAAGGAGCAAGTCGTGAGGCGACCAATTATCGACATTAATCCTACCAAACATCGCGATAATACTCCAGTAAAAGAAACTGAAAAAGAGAGGGGGGCGCCAAGGCGGATACCACGGCCGAAATCCATGCTTCGTCCTAAGGTTTGTTACAAACGTCCAAGACCAATTGTATTGATACCTCGTTTTGAAATGACATTTTCGACCTATGACTTGCCTACAGCTGATAGGGAAATCAGTCGAGGGTTCTGCGATGCAAGCAGTTGCGGCAAGCAGGCTTAGGGCGAGCTCTCGACCGACATCGACGCAAAGGAGTGTCTCTTCAGGAGGACAGAAAACATCCAGTGGTGTACCACCGAAACCAAAATCTGAACGCAAAACGCCTTCAGCCCAAAGAACGCCAAGAATTTCTAACGTTTCAAAAGATAACGCAAGCGGAATATTCCCAGCCCCAAATCCACCGGTGCCTCGAGCTACTCAATTGAAAATCTATCGCGATTTTGTCACTATTTTGAAAGAAAGCGCAGAATATCTTATCTCAATGCCTCGCTTAAATCAATCATCCCTCCAAATACTTTTGCATATCTCTCTCGCAATGATGAAACCACGACCCGCACCGCTCATGTCTCTACGATTGACAACGACGTGTTACGGGAACCCTTTAAAGACTATCTGTGTAGAACAACTCAGATGTGATGTGGAAGCATCCGCAGCCAATTCTTTCTTTGAATTCATAACGAAACGTTTACGCACACGCAGTAGCATGGTCCCGATAGGCGATGCCGTGTACAAACCAGGGCAAAAGAAAGAACCTAGTGTTCCCTGTATGATGTACCTCAAGAAAGACCTGGTTTCAAACTCATCTCGTAGATCGACATTAGTTATGCAGGTTTATGTGTCACGGCGCAACTTCACCGAATCCTTCGTTTTCTCCTACAAACTATGGCTCGTTTGCTCTACCGAAAAGTCTAGTAAAGTCCGAAATTCTCTGCCTCTTCTTCCGAAGAAGCAGTTCATGTCGTATGGTTCAGTTGAACGAGAATGTGGTCTTATTGACGCGGTTGTAATCGATTTTTTCAACAAATTAAACCTTGAAAGTGAGGTATTCAATTTTTCTGGCTTTCGATTGGTACAAGCTGCCAGAAAACGCTGCATCAATATCGACACGTTATCTCTACTTAGAGGTAGTATTGTGAGATTTCATTGGAACGAACAAGAACGGTACGTTGTAGTTTCTCTTTGCTTCGTGCTGTATTCGTTATGCAAAATATTATTTGCAAATAACCGATCTTTTCTTCATTACCACTGAACTCCTAGGTTGCCTTTCCTGGAGTACAGGCTGCAACGAAGGTATTTATCTCTTAATTCATTCTTGAAAGGGCCGCTGCTGATCAGCAGCAGAAAGGAGACTCTTATTGAACACCTGACGAACGCTTGCATCAAATATAATCTTGTAGATTGCTCAGGATCTGGAGCAACATGCTTATCAGGAAAGTTGACGGCTGAAGGATTTCCTGGTAAGTTATCATAAATAATTGCCCCTTTGTGTAACTTCACCAGTTTGGCCAATCTCACACTAATTATTTCACCATCGACGGTCTCAAGTTCATTATTTCATTTCTTGGCATGAGTCCGTGCAATCATCGCTCGATATTTTTGTCTTATGTATCACGAATGGTCGATGCTTGGATGAATATACTACGAAAGAAGGATCACCTTTCGCTGAGCGAATCGCAAATGTTATACTGCACTCATCAATGATTGAAGTCCAGGCCCTCATCACAAAAGCATGCAAAGAAATAAGAAAGCAATATCTTTGGGGTGTACTCGGAAAACAATTCTCGTTTCAAACAGCAACTAATTTGAGCGAAATTATTGATGAGCTCAGGGACATGTCTCATCATGTGAACATAATGTCACTTGACACGCGGCTGATGACAATTTTGAGTGATAAATTGTATGATTTCCGCATTCCATGGCGAGAAGTTCTGCTATCAACGAGACAGTATACATCATTTCTGCATTGCATCGAAGTTTCTTCCGTCGGTGTCAGGAACTACAACATCTCTAGTTATATAATATTTTGTCCAGAATATGATGCGTTTCTTGACTTCAGGGTAAACGAAAGAGATGAAGTTGTTGAAGCTCAAATATTATCATATCATGAAGTTTTGGCTCAGGACCATCTTGTCAAATATGTCATAGATGAATTCACTACATTTCTACTGCAGTGGATTTGGAATGACACTCAATCGGGTCTGTAAGCCATTCCTTTGATATTTGATGAACACATATTAACATCTAATTTTCTTTGATATCATTTCGCAGTACACAAGATTTCTGTATCAATTTCAATTCACCATTTTCCCGGCGTCGGCGTCTTCATTGAGAATCAATTTATGTTCTGTTTACGGCACCCACTACAAACTGGTACAATGTAAAAGTTTCTTCGACAGGCTTAGCATAGATTACTAATGTAGGACACATGACAAGTTATGAAATTTTTAAAATTTTCTTAAATTTTATGGCATATCATGCCAATATTCGTACTTTCTTTCACTCACACTTCTGTGTTAACTCCACACCAGTAATTTCCCAAAAACATGCCACTGGGGGGATAAATTAAAATCCAGGAACAAAATTTTTTGTTAGGCAACATTGCTAGCAATGCTGTAATGAATATGCCGATAGTTGGCTTTGGCATCATGGCTGATAGTGTTGGCATTATGATGGGCACACTATTGATGCAAAAAATTTGGGCATAGTCAGTTGTGTCCCGGATATGTAGACATAATGCAGGAATTAGTACTATTGTAAATATCCTTCAAGAAATGAGGCTATAAGGATGAAAAATCTATTGGAGATTATGTTGCTGATATCATACTTGAACTTCAGTGAAGTTCAGATGCAATTGCATGCAACATTTATCCACTAACCTTGACCTCATCATAGCTAGGATATCCATCAATAGGAGCAAAAATATCATTGAAATAATTGGTAACATCAGAGTCACCATTGATATCAAGATGTAACTTTTCATGCAATACAGCTGGTTGGCTTCCTGTCACAATTCTGCAGCTGATTGTTTTTAAGTCTTTTTTGATCTTTCAGTTGCAGCTCCAATAGCACATCCTCCTTGATCCTGTATAGAGGTTTGCACTCATTTTTTTTGTAAAAACTTTCTCGGTAGGATTCAATTTGGGTGGTGAAGTGGGGAAGCAAAAATTTGATGATATCACTTAATGCCTTCTTGGGCATCTTTCCATCTATCTTAATAGAAATTATGCATCATCTTTCTCTACCCTCATTTGTTATTCCTTCATCTTCTTCTCTAATACCTTGGTTGCTGCAACCTGCTCATGCTCAATTTGCACCATCTGAGTACAAGAAGTTGTCTGGAATTCCATAATCTGGAATTTAAGAGCCATCCACAATCAACTGGAAATGAACATGTTTGTCCTAATAACAAAAGACTTAAGTAGCTCCCTTCCTGATTTAGGAAAAAGAGACCTTTTCTTGTTCATAGGACTCTTATCAATGAATATAAAATTGTTGATGCCAAATATCCATATTCCTTTTCCATTTCCTTCATTTTTGCAACCATTTTGTTGCTTGATCCTTCATTGCCCAATACAAGTCTGGCTTTTTGTGGCATATAGCATTCTGAGTGGAAGAAATATTTCCAACTTTCAGCCAATTGAAAAAATCTTTCTTGCATTGGCTCAAAAATCAAAAGAGCACATTTCAAATGGATTTCCATGGTAGTAATTGATAATTGCCAGGATATTACAATTTGTGGGTGCAACTATGTTCATTTGAGTTTCTCCATCATTGCTATGATTGTGCAGAGCCCTAGCAAATTTGTAATCATAAGACTCAAAGAGAGTTTGTGACAATGCATGAATTTTTAGTTCATTCTTTAATTTCCTGACATTAGTCATCCAATTCTAGAGTCAAGCATGTAGAATTTGCAGTGCTCAATTCACTTTTGCAGTTTATTTCTGGACTGCATCTGTCTTGATTGAGATTAAACCATTGATTGATGTATCCCCAGCCACTTGAATTTTGTAACAAGATATGGAAACAGGGACTTGTAAAAAGTATTGTCCGGATAAACAGATCTTTGTCCATTATTCCCTTCTTATAGACAGCAAAATTAGTGTCAACAGCAAATAACTCTTCAAACCCCCAAAATCTGACATGGAGGGAAGAAATGCACACCAACTACCCATGACCTTCATTTTCTCTTTGATTTTTGACTTTGTGTTGAACATCAAATTTGAAGATAAACTAAAGAAAACATCCTTTATAGGTCTGCCAAATCTCTTGAAGACTTGTATACCAGATCAAGTGAGATCAGGGTTTGTGAGTGTATTGGCTCAGGGCCCACCGTTACTTCCTGCTGAAGATTTTGTAACATGGGTCTCATCAACACCGCAAATATAAGTGACTCGAACAAGTCTCAAATCCCCAACTTCTCAGAGTTTTGTTTGAGTTAAAAATTATCAATTTGAGAAAAATTCCAGACAGACCTCTCAAGAAATCATAAAAATTGATTCGAGCCATTTGCGAGAAAAGTGGGCAAGTTCCAGACAAAATTCCACACAAATCGCTGTTTTTTTTAGCATTATTTGAGCTTTATTTTTCTTTTGAGCCAAACTCGAGCTTTTTATTTTCACTCAATTTTGATTCTATCCCAATCTTTAACCCAGACTTCTGTATGTCTCAAAAAAGTCTCAGACAAATATGCGAAATCTGGAATTAGTCTCAAATATGCACTTACCAATTGTGTATTGGATTTCTCGATTTGCATCATGGTTCTCAAATATGAAGTATACAGTACCAAGAA
>JALLPE010001304.1:0-12375 GCA_036940025.1 Conticribra weissflogii | reverse complement strand
ATGTTCTCCTTTCGTGATTCCACAACTGGGGAGGTCCATTACGATGGACCGACGATGCTGAAGATCATTCTGTCCCAGATTGAACCGGACACAATTGTTGGCATGGATTCCATGAAAGCGCAACTCGAGAGTATGAAGCTTCATGAGTTTGGTAATGACATGGCAAAAATGCTCACTAGGATGCAAAACATCTACAATACATTGAAGATGAATGGACACACACCTGATTCTTTCCGCCAACACATTTACACCGCCTTGAAGACCGGTCCCAATGCCGACTTCAACAACTTCATGGACCGCATCATCGATGACATTCAGTCCGGAATCGGCTTTCACAAGGACATTAACGCAGACAAATTGATCATTGCAGCTCGTACGAAGTACAACAACATGGTGGAGGACAAGTCCTGGGGCTGTGTCGATCCTTGCGATGCAAAAATCCTAGCCCTTACAACCAAGTTAGAAACATTGGAGAAGAATGGAGCTTCAAAGCTAAACGCTGCGGCAAATGCAACTGATGGAAGCAACCCTGCTGGTGGAGGAAGGAAATCCAACCCACTCAAAGAATTGAGGAAGAAATTCGACGGAGACACAAAAGAAGTTAATGGTCGTACCTTTTGGTGGTGCAAGCACCACAAGACGAAGGAATATGATGGATTGTATGTATCATTGCACTCACCTGTCAATCATGATGCCTGGTCAAAGGACAAAAAGGACCGCACTAGAAAGTACCGCTCCACTACTCCTATTGGCGATGATGCATCCAAGAAACCCAGCGATGACAAAAACAAAGCGTCTCTTGGTCTTAATGACCGCCTCCGTCAAGTCCTAATGACCAACATCTGCCTCTCGTCCGAGGACATTGATAATCTCTTTGAAGCCACTCAGGAAAACTAATGGGCCCGGAACCAAAGGAGATACCTAAAGTAGAATTTCTTTTGATATTCTCACTGTTGGTATTGTTTTGATTGGCCCATTCCCTGGTTACTCCTTCCAAGCAATATCATATGACGCAGACCATTATAACTATCCTCGCTACTCATTCAATCAAGCTCGGTCAGCAGGCGATCAACATCATGCTGCTCTTCTTCACACGTATTGTTGAGTGGATCGATTATTGCTGTTGCAACGGCATACAAATCATGCACTGTTTAGTATGGTCAATGATTCAATGGATACGGTGTTTTATACGACTAACTTACCATTTGTGGGAGTGGTGAATTGTCTTCATCTCTGGTCTCTGGAATGACCCTAATGGACAACCCCTTCAACGCATTCTTAAAGATCCGGGCTGGAATTTTGAGACACTTCCTCATGCCCAACCGCCAGTAAATAGAGCATATTATCAAGAGCATTATTGGAAATTGCAACAGATATCACATCACAAACATGAGACATTGTGGAAACTTCGGCAAACCACATTCTCTCCAATAATGCGCCAGGTTCTGCTTCTTACCTCATCGGCTTTGTTGGTAGTGATCAACATTATTGAAGTCATTGCATTCGTCAACTGGAATTTATGTCGCATCTTCGCTTATCGAATGGGACTCCTCCGGTCACAACGTACATCATTTCCATATTCCTCTCTTCAACAACGCAAGTCCATCTTCAAACAAAAGCCTTGCACCCATAGACCTAGAACACTCCTTCAATGCCACCCGTTAGCCCTTTGTTCCAGCGCCTTCAGTACAGTATTGAACATCGACAATCTTACGATGCAACGCCAAGTCACGTATTTTGACAGTGATGCATCGTCCATTATTTGTGACAATAGTGCAAACGTGCACGTATGTAATGATAAGAGCATGTTTGTTGGCGTGATAATGCCATTAAAAGAGCATGCAGTGGCAACAATCGGTGGTTCAGCTAATCAAGCGACAGGAATTGGGACAGTAAAATGGCGTTGGCGGGATGACTCTGATCATGACCACACTTACCTGGTGAAGAACGTACTTTATTTCCCTCATTCTCCTATCAACATTCTAAGCGTCACCAAATTTGCAAAGCAACTTCAAGATGACTCGGGCACCGGAATCACTACAATTTGTCATGAAAGCACATTTTTCTGGGACAATCGCAAGTATAGTCGTACAATTGCCCACCCAGCATCAAATCTACCTGAGATGTCCATAAATGATGGCTTCTCCTTACATGCGTTGTGGTCCCAACTCATTCATCAGCGTGTCTCGACTTCTAAGCAACATTGTCATTGTTCTTGTCTCACCACTCACGTGGAGAAGAAACTATCACCTGCATCTTTTGATTCCACCAAAATCTCGGCTGATATCGCCAAATCAATTTTCCATCTTGGCGAGACCCTATTATACTCCAAGGAAGGTCATTCTACACTCGCCAAAGTTCTCTCAATTAACATCTCTGATAGTGGCCAAATGACCATTCAAATCCAAACAACCGCTGGAGATGAAATCACCACTACAAGGGAGTGTTTTCGCAAACCAGACAATCAGGACATCGGCCACATTCCAGCAACAATTCCACAATTTCGTTCCACTGCCAATGACCTCACGGATGAGCAGTTGAAACAAATCAGCAATCCAGTTAGTCTTTCCCCATTGCAAGAGGAATGGCTGCATCTGCATGAACGAATGTGGCACTTACCCTATTCAATCATGTTTTGATTGGTCAAAGTGGGCTTTCTCCCGCAAAAATTCATGAAATTGCAACATAATCAACCTCCTTGTGTGTCATGTCTTTTTGGGCAGGCCCACCAACGGCCCTGGCGGTACAAATCATCCGCAGATGGCAAGGAATCTGTATTGAGAGCGGACTTTATTGAGAAGCCCGGCCAGAAAGTTGGGGTAGATCAACTGATCTCAGCACAACCAGGGCTTGTTCCTCAGGACAAAGGGAATCTCACGCGGGCACGGATTTGGGCAGCTACAATTTTTGTCGATTACTTCACCAAATTTGTCTACGTCTTGCTCATGACCAATCAAACGGCCGAATCTGCATTGAAATCCAAGTATGCATTTGAGCACATGGCTGGAACTCGCTGTGTTGCAATCAAGCACTATCACGCTGACAATGGAATCTTCACTGATTCTCTCTTCCGTGATGATTGTGCCGCAAGCATGCAAAGATTGTCATTATGTGCCGTTGGAGCTCATCATCAAAATGGCATTGTTGAGCGAGCCATTAAATCATTGAAGCTGATATCACAGACATTATTGCTGCATGCTCAACAACACTGGCCGGAATACATCACAACAATGCTCTGGCCACTAGCACTCAAAGCTGCTCAGGATCAAATGAACCAATTAACTGTTGATTTGCAAGGTAAAACGCCAGAGATGAATTTCTCCGAAGTTGCTTCAGCCACATTGCGCCTTCGGGATTGCCACACGTGGGGATGCCCCTGCTACATCTTGGATAGTCACCTTCAAACCAACCCCAAAGGGGTGCCAAAATGGGAACCAAGAGCGCGCTTGGGAATTTATGTCGGTCGATCCCCCCACCACGCTGGAAACGTTGCACTTGTCCTTAATCCTATCACCGGATTAATTAGCCCCCAATTCCATGTCATCTTTGATGACGATTTCACCACTGTTCCTCATCTGAAGAAAGGAACCGTTCCCCCCAATTGGGCACAACTTGTCCAGCATTCATCGGAGAAGACAATGATGGAATTCTATGATTTAACTAAAACTTGGTTTCAATCGCAATCAGATGAAGCAGCCGGGGAAATAATTGCTTCCCCTCCCAATCCAGTTTCCGAGGGAGCTATCATATCATCAAACGAGGGAGAACCACAGGAGACGTCGACTTCTCCTTCCACTCAAGATCACGAGGGAGAGAATGCCATGATCATGTCACCAATTACTAATCTTGAGACGGCAGGGCTCCGTCGATCGCCCCGACTGCAGGAACAACAAAAACAACGCAATCTAATGAGCTTCACATCAATATTATCGACATTCTGCACTATTGGCATCATCCTTGCCACTCACCTTCATCATGTGGCAATTACTTCGGGACATCATGCACTCAATAGCTTTATTCATCGATGCAACGTCGTCAACTCCAATTTTGATGGAACTCTTAACGCAATACCGCACATGATTTTCACCGCAGGAAAAGAAAATAATGAATGCTACACCTTCAAAGAAATGTTGATGCAACCAGATAGGAATCAATTTCTTGAAGCGATGCTGAAGGAAACCTAAGAGCACACAAGTCCTGAGGTCACTGGTCTGTTGTATTAAAATCATCAATGCCCAAAAATGAAAATCCAATCCAAGCCATTTGGTCCTTTGAAAGGAAGTGTTTCCCAGATTGAACTCTGAATAAGCACAAGGCAAGGCTCTGTGCTCATGGAGGAATGCAGCAGTGGGGAATGAACTACTGGGAGACTTACGCTCCTGTAGTCAATTGGATCAGCAGCCGCTTCTTGCTTATTATTTCTGAGTTGTTGAGATTAGAAACTGAAGTGATTGATTTTGTGTTGGCATTCCCACAGGCAAAGCTGGATGTCCCAGTGTGCATGTACATACCAGCTGGCATGAAATTAGCAGGAATTCTGGATGACGCACATCATGTGTTCATCCTCAACTTGGAAAAGTCACTTTGTGGTCTAAAACAAGCTAGCACCAACTGGTACAACATGCTTAGGAAAGGTCTGGAAGATAGAGGACTCAAAAAATCAGTTGCAGATGCATGTGTATTCTTCTAGAGAGACTTGATAGTTCTTGTTTACGGCAATGACTGTATCCTCATCAGCAATAAATCGTCAGTCCTGAAAGCATTCATCAAGTCTTTGAGCAATTGTCCAGAATACTTCATCTCCACTGATGAAGGAAAGCTAAATGAATATCTCAGAGTTGAAATCAAGAAACTAAATGACAGGAAAGGCTTCTTGCTTACCCAACCATTCTTAATTGGACATTTTGTCAAAGCAGCTAAAATCAACACTAGAATGACAAATTCGAGGCCTACACCAGTTGTTGGACCACTATTGTCCAAGGACACTAATGGTCCTCCACATAAACATGAATGGAAGTATCGCACTCTTACAGGCATGATTGGATACCTTCAACAGACTTCACAACCTGAGATATCTATGGCCACTAATCAATGCGCCAGGTTCAAAAACGACCCCAAGTTGTGCCATGAGCCTGCCATTAAATGCATTTGCAAGTATCTTTTAGGCACTATGGACAAAGGATTGATTTTTAAGCTCAATATGTCTAGGGGATTGGAATGCTTCATTGATGCTGAATTTGCTGGAGGATGGGCTTCTGGAGACCAGTCTTGACTGGAATCTATCTTATTGCAAACAGGATTCATCATAATGTATGCTGGGTGTCCAATATACTGGAAAAGCAAACTTCAGACCAAAATAGCATTGAGCACCACAAAAGCAGAATACATCATGATATCTCACGCAATGCATGAGGTACTTCCTTTCCTTAACCTCCAGCAAGAAGTTCATGACTTTTCCCTCTTCAACAATCAAGACCAGAGTTTTTTTAGGGGTCTGGGAAGACAACTGTAGCTGCATCAAGGAAGCTGAGAGTCCAAAGTTTATGCATCAGACAAAGCACATCTCATTGAAGTATCACCATTTTTGTCAGTTTGTATCCAATAGAACTATCAAGATAAACCCCATTGACACCTGCAAACAGATTGTGGACATTTTAACTAAACCACTTGATGAGATACAATTCATGTATTTGAGAAAGAAACTTTGCAGCTGGTAAGCTACTAGCCACTGCCTTCAGTTTCTGAGGGAGTGTGGGAATATTTCCCATATCATTGCTCACTACTATTTTTAAACAACTATGGTTTGAATATTTAAACCCTTATTTTTGAATAAGGAAGAGACACTAAAAATAAGCTCACTTTTCAAATTCAAGTCGATTCAATTAGCTTTAGTAGTTGCTGTGGCGACTCTACTTGGTGTTCCTAATTGATTCATTCTGAATACCATTTCAGTTTATCAGAACTGCTCTTGACCCTGCTACAATTTTGCAAGACTTGTGAAACAGATTCATTTCCCCTGACAAGCCTTGCATCAAATCGAATCTGACTTGTTGATTGTTGCATGTCTTGGTGCGTTTTGAGATCAAATTTGACCGCACCAGATATCTGGCCTGTTCTCTCTCCAATCGAACACATTGAGCACAAAACAATGATGACTGGCACTGGAACCACTGCACCTCCTGTAGAATGGAAGGTGAACCCACACCACGGAAATATCAACCCGGGAACCAAACAAGGTCAAGCAATTTTCGAAGCCAAGACCCGTGGGCTCCCGGAGGATAAACGCCTTGATTTGACTAAGAAAGATGCTCCTGCCTTTCGTCGTTATATTAAGGCCCGTGAGGGAGATTTTGGAAACGTTGTGACGAAAATTCCAATCGAATTCGATGCCTCTGGAGTTGCTGTCAAATTCGCGAATCTGATCACTCAGCATTCGATGATCAAACTTGACGATGTAAAACGTGAAGCTTATGCTCGATTCGCCACAACATTGGGAGCCGGGGTAGCGATTCCTCTTCCTCCTTTCAAAGCCACAGACATTGACCCTGCGGCAAACAACGGCCATAAAACCATCTTTTATGCACGAGTCAACTCCCTAATCGTAGCAACCTCGATCAAGAACTGTCTTACGGTTGCAGGACGGGATGACTTGATGCAAAGGAAAGAAGAATTGTCATTTCTTGATGCAAACACTGGAGAATTGCATTACGACGGCCCCGTCATGCTCAAGATCATCTTGGACAAAATTGATCCCGATACCCTAGTTGGAATGGAAACACTTCGAATGAAGTTAGAGACAGCGAAACTCTCGGATTTCAATAACGATGTTGATCAACTCCTTACCTCTATGGAAGGCATTCGTAAGACTCTCCGCAAGAACAGGCATGACCCCGAATCCTTTCGGCGTTATACCATCAATGCCCTCCTCTCTGGCTCCAACAGTGTATTCAACTCCTACATTCAATGTATCAACGATGACATGAAGGCCGGCATTGGACACTACAAGGACATCAGTGCTGAATCCATTTGTCAAGCCGCTCGCACAAAGTACAATAATATGGTTGATGATAACAGTTGGAGCAAGGTCGATCCAAGGGATGCACAACTTCTTGCATTGGCAACTCAAATCGCTGAACTCAAGGCTGCAAAGATAAACGGAGTCCCTGCACCCTCTGCCAATGTCACGAATGGGCAAAACGTCAAAATGTTAGATGAGTCGATGCCAAAATGGAGGACAGTGAAAGAAGGAAGTACAAAAGTTGTTGACGGCAAGACTTGGCATTGGTGCTCTCACCATAAGCACAAAAATGGCCTTTGGGACGGTTTGTACGTATCCCATCCCAAGAGTAAGCATGCGGAGATCACAGCGAAGTGGAAGCGCCTCAATGACAAAAAGAAAAATGACGCTGCTGGAAACTCAGCAAACGTTACCGCTTCTGACAAAGACACCGCTGCTCTTGACTCTGCTAAACTTGAACTATCGTCTCGCTTGAAGGACGTCCTTTGCACTAACCTCTGCTTGAGTGCTGAAGATGCACAGAAGCTCATCGACCAAGCGTCGGGAAACTAACGGGCCCGGAACACTGGGGGATGCATAAAGTAGAATTCGCAGCAATTTTTCTACTCTTAGCATCGTTCCGACTGGCCCACTTTATTATAACCCCTGACCACCAATTCAGATTCATTACCAACATTGCATCCCATATTCACGAGCATGGCTTCAATTGGTTTCGACTCATTCATCAAAAGTTCATTACCCTGATTGCACTTTACTGCCAAGTAATCGATTCATTCGAGTCTATTGTTATGTCGATTGTATCGTGGAGCTCCATTCGTCTTCCACAACTCATTATCTACTTGATTTGGTACGCCGCAATTCGATTCAAACTCAACACTCTATGGATTCATCATTGCTTTAAGTGGACGGCATCCTGGATATGGTACCAATGGAATGAACCAGATGCAAGAACAATTATTGAGATCATTCGCAATCCAAATCCAACAACTAGAATTGGGCGCTGGTATAAAGGTACTCACTGGGATTGTTTTTGGGTGGAGATGCGATATTCACGAACAGAGATAGTTGAGAATTACTCCTCCATGATTCGAAAGATGAATCATTTTTGGATGCATACAAGCATCCCTTCCACTCTTCGACGGGTGCATCAGATTGTAGATTGTCTGGTTCACATTGTCTGTCATACCGCCGGATTTTGGTATTTCATCGGCCGAATAATAGCTTTCTGGATCGGATTGTTGCGAATGCCGTCATCACTTAAAGCCACGAAGAAGTGGCGCAAACGCCGTCGTGAAACGAATCATCACCGGCATGGCTTCAACACATCATCACCACACTCTCATCATGCTCATTTGACAGTATTTAACATTGATGATCGATCTTCTCGCCAAAGTTGTTGTTTTGATAGCGATTCGAGCACAGTCATTTGCGATAACAGCGCAAACGTCCATATCTGCAACAAGAGAAGCATGTTTGTTGGTGAGATACGCCCGTTAGAACAACATTTTGTAGCAACAATTGGTGGAAATAAGAATAACGCTGCAGGCATCGGCACCGTCCGTTGGAAATGGAAAGATGACAACGGAAAAATGCATACCTATGACATCAAGAATGTCTTATTTTTTCCCCAGTCTCCAATTAACATCCTCAGCATCACGGAATTCGCTGAACAATTTGGGGACGACGGTGGAACTGGCATCACGACTATTCGTAGGAAATCAACTTTCTTTTGGGATGTTCACAAATACAGCAGGACCATTATTCATCCCTCCTCCAACCTTCCAGAAATGCCCATCAATGACGGTTTTGGATTATCAGCGTTATGGTCACGGATTGTATCCCAACGAGTCGACCTCCACAAACATCATTGCCATTGCTCCGCTGCATCTCATTTCCCAATCAATGATTTGTTGCATTCAGTGATTGATTCAAAAGCGAGTGCACTGTCTACGGATTTGGCATCCGAGTTGATCCACGTTGGAGAGACTTTATTATATCTCAAGGATGGCCGACAGACATATGTTAAAGTTGAGGACGCGTTTCTTGATGAAAAGAATATAATGAAGTACAAAGTCACAACTGCTGACGGAACCTCTCTTGAGACCACTCGGGAGACGCTTCGCGACCCCACAACACCAGATATTGCGTGGATTCCATCATCTGTACCAGAATTGAGATCGTCCTTGGACCTTCTGACGGATGATCAGCTTCATTCCATTGCAAATCCAGTCAAGTTGTCGCCTCTCCAGGAGGAATGGATTGCTCTCCATGAGCGCCTATGGCATCTCCCTTTCTCCATTATGTTTTGTTTGGTCAAAGCCGGATTTCTCCCAAAGAAGTTCACGAAATTAGGAAACCAATCGCCACCTTGTGTGTCTTGCCTATTCGGTCAGGCACATCGAAAGCCCTGGCGGTCTAAATCAACAGCCGATGGCTCTACATCCACTCTCCGCGGAGACCGAATCAATTGCGCTGGCCAAACTGTCGGAATAGACCATTTAATTTCGGCCCAGCCCGGTTTGGTGCCCAAAAACAAAGGGACGCTTACGCGAGCACGGATTTGGGCCGCTACGATTTTTGTGGACTATTACACTAAATTCGTGTATGTCGCCCTCATGAAAGATCAGTCTGCCAAGTCTACAATAGAAGCAAAACAGAATTTTGAGCATTTTTGTGGCACAAGAAACGTTAACGTCGACCACTACCATGCTGACAATGGTTTATTTGCGGATTCCGAATTCACACAAGAGATTAAAAAGAATATGCAGCGACTGACCTTCTGCGGTGTAAACGCCCACCACCAAAACGGTATCACGGAGAGAATGATTAAGTCTCTCACTCTCGTTTCACGGACACTTCTCTTACATGCCCAGCAAAATTGGCCAGAGTACATCACGACGATGCTTTGGCCCCTTGCCTTGAAGGCCGCCCAGGATAGATTGAATCAGTTGAGCGTTGATTTGGACGGCCGCACCCCGGACATGAAGTTCAGCTCTGTGGCAGCAGCAAGCTTACGACTCAAAGATTCTCATACTTGGGGTTGCCCATGTTATATATTGGACAACCGCCTCCAGTCGAACCCAAAGGGTGCTCCCAAATGGGAGCCACGCTCGCAACTCGGAATATACGTCGGTCGATCCCCCCATCACGCAGGCAATGTAGCTCTTGTCTTGAATCCATTGACGGGTCTTGTATCTCCTCAGTTTCACGTGGCCTTTGACGATGATTTTACTACTGTCCCACATCTTCGTAAGGGTACAGTTCCCCCTAATTGGGCGAAGCTCGTTCGTTTTTCGTCGGAGAAGACGACGACAGAGTTTGTAGACATCTCCAAGACATGGTTCGAGGGTGTCCCCGATGAGGCCGCTGGAGAACTTGTTGAAAATGTCCAACTCCTGCCACCCAACACCAACGCACAACCTCCCTCACCACAAAACGAGGGAGAGTCCCCTCTATTATCACAAAACGAGGGAGAGATATTCATTACACCGTCACACGAGGGAGAGAGTGGGAATACACCATCACATGATTTTGGGCATTCCCCACCTATTATCTCTCAATCTCAAGATGACGAGGGAGATCATCGTCCGCCTCCGTCTACAGTTGACGAGGGAGAAGAAGACTTGACAATGCCTACTATTATCAACTTGGAGACAGCCGGTCTACGACGCTCTCCTCGCATTGCTGCCAAACAAGAGAAGAAAAATAGGAATGGAATGAGTTTTGTATCAATTTTTACGAAATTCTGTGCCCTTGGAACGATTCTATCCACTTCTTTCCAACCAATGGCGGTATTTTCACATGGGCAAGCCTCGGTCAATGGCATCATAAATAAATTCGAGATAGTGAACGCTAATTTTGATGGCACACTAAATTCCATGCATCATATGGTCCTTGCCGCTGGGAAAGAGAACAACGAATGCTACACTTACCAAGAGATGCTAAGGCAAGAAGATGCCAAGGATTTTATTCAAGCCATGATCACCGAGACGAGAGAGCACAAGTCGAGACGCCATTGGGACGTCGTTTCGAAAAAGTCGATGCCCGCTGGAACTAAACCCATCCAGGCTATTTGGTCCTTTAAACGAAAACGCTTCCCCGACGGCTCTCTGAATAAGCACAAAGCCAGATTATGTGCTCATGGAGGCATGCAGCAATGGGGGGTCAATTATTGGGAGACCTATGCTCCGGTTGTGAATTGGATAAGTGTTCGATTTTTGCTGATTTTATCTGAAGTGCTCAAGCTGGACACCCGAGCAATCGACTTTGTCCTCGCATTCCCGCAAGCAGATCTAGATGTACCAGTGTACATGTACATACCTGCGGGTATGGTGATTGGCGGAATGGCAGATGGCCTGAGCACATCTTATGTCTTGAAGCTTCGCAAATCACTCTATGGACTCAAGCAAGCAAGCGCCAACTGGCATGACCTTTTGAAATCAAGTCTGACGTCACGGGGATTTAAGGAATCAGTAGCCGATCCCTGCGTGTTTATTAGGAAAGACATGATTGTCTTAGTATATGTGGATGATTGCATTCTAATCAGCAGAAAATCAAGCACGATTGAAGAATTTATCAACTCACTAAAGAATGGTCCCAAGAATTTTGTCTTTACGGATGAAGGAGATTTACGCCGGTACCTGGGAGTAGAAATATCACCACTCAATGATGGCTCAAAAGGATTCTTGATGACACAACCTTTCCTAATTGAACGGATACTTCAAGCCGCAGAAATTGATACCAGAATGACGAACTCTCGACCTACACCAGCTGTTCTGCCCCTACTATCAAAAGACGCCAATGGCCCAGATAGGAAACACCAGTGGAAGTACCGTACTCTCACGGGTTTGCTAGGCTATCTTCAAGGTACATCGAGACCAGAATTGTCCATGTCGACACATCAATGTGCAAGATTCAACAACTACCCAAAACTCTGCCATGAGCGCGCGATAAAGCGCATATGCAAATACCTCCTGGGAACGATGGATAAGGGACTCATTTTTCGTCCTGACATGTCCAAAGGCCTTGAATGTTACGTAGATGCCGATTTCGCTGGAGGATGGGCTTTGGGTGAGAATGAGAACCCTGAAAGCGTTTTGTCTCGAACCGGATATGTCATTATGTATGCAGGCTGTCCAATCACGTGGTGCAGCAAGCTTCAAACGGAAATAGCGTTGAGCACTACAGAAGCTGAGTATATCGCGCTATCACAAGCAATGCGTGAGGTCATTCCCTTTCTGAATTTGATGAAGGAAATTTGTGACGTTCTTCCTATCAACAAGTCCCAGCCGAAATTCTTCTGTCAAGTCTGGGAAGACAATCGAAGCTGTATCAAGGTAGCGGAAAGTCCTAAGTTC
>JALLPE010001303.1:0-12385 GCA_036940025.1 Conticribra weissflogii | reverse complement strand
AAATGACTGGATTGCATGCCCAATAACTGCTGGAGATATCTACAATGTGCTTGAGTCTATCGGTCACCCTTGGTCTGTGGGCTAAATTATAGAGGTTCGAGGTTTTGATGCGCTGGTCTTGTCCGTTGACGAGTTTGCATCTGGGTACAGTGGTCTACTGACTAGGTCACTTGCTTGGTGACAGTGGTTTCAGGGGATCTGCACACTTGGTGGAACTGTTGACTATGTTGAGGCCTGGTTGTGACAGTCTGGTCACTTCATGGGTCTGATAAACTAGAAATGTAATAGGTAAGTTGGTAGGCAGAAATGGGCCATTGCCTGGATGCATTCTTACATCTGTATTCATCTGAACTAGAATAAAAGCTACACTGGTGTTTTGTTTTCTGTGGGATTGATGTGATTGTTCGGTGAAGCACGGTCATATACTGAGTTCCTACAAATGTACATGTTGCTTCTGTGAAAATACAGGAAGATGCTTTCTTTGACAAATACTTCCTCTGATGCTACATATCACTTTTGTGGCTATATGTATCTAGTGTCTAGGAAAAAGCACTAGCCTTAAATATGTGCTCCTGTAGCCAACAGACTAACCAATAATGATGCAAAATTATGATTCAGGATTTTAAACAATGTAATAAATTATTCATTCAAATATTTTTTTGTGAGAGTTTAAGTTTGAGGCATGTTCAAATTTGAACACTCTTGGATGACATCACCACAACGTCATGTTTTAGAATTTGATTTATTTGGTTGAGTAAAGTAAACATGAAACAAGGAATCGATGTTTAGCAATTGTTAGTGGGATCTTTACTGATTAAGATCCAGTATTTTGCCCACCATCCACTTTTATCGAAACTCTTTTCTAGAAAGCCTGCTCGAAGGCCAGGACGAGTATAGGCAGTTGCAGATTGACTGATTTGGTCAGTTAAGTCAAATAAGAATGCATTAGATTCGATGCTAATAGCTACGTTGCCAGATTGAAGAAGACTTGGTACTGCACCCGAGCCAAAAAATAGAATTGCGCCACCGGGGTGAAGAATGTTATCAATATCATCATATTCGCTTGAAGGAATGAAATAGCATCGGGAGCCTCCTTCAACGAGCTTTGCTGATTTGATTTGGATAGGTCCCAATGTACCGTTGATTATTCCGACGGCGACGCAACGTCTAGAAGAGAGGCCGGTAAAATATTGGCCCCATGAATTCACCAACAGCCATGACTCTTCGTCGAGGCGACGAAAGAAATCGTCCGTGGAGCTGCCAAGCTCTTTGACGCGCGTGCGACATCTGTTGATGAGCTCATTCTCGTTTGTTATTCCTGTGGTCGTCATCTTCAACGGCTTATTGATGCTGCCAAAAGTATGCCTTCGTTGAATTGATTGAATTCCTGGGATGTGATTAGAAGTCTTGGCGCTGCTAGATCCCGAACCGTCGGGTGTGTCAAAACCCAAGCCTATTTGCGAACAATTCCCCTGTTAATTTTTAAACAGTTAATTATGAAGAATTGAAAAGTTGAGAGGAATTCATTCAAACCGATTAAACTTACCATTTTTTTTACTTGCATCGATAAAAGACCAAATAGATCCGCGAGCTCAGTGGAAGTCATTTCATAGATGTTTGAGTGTATCCCTTCATTGCTAAACACGTCAATCCTCATGTATTTACCATCAACAAAGCCAAAGTTGCTGATTTCAGCCCAACCGATGCACCATGGCTCTCGTGAGGTGTTATCAATAGCCCAGAGGCATTGACTGCTTGCAATAAACAGAGTAGTCGCTGTATGCACATGCCCGAGATAGGTATCGTCTACAGTTTCGCCTCCCGTAACAATCTTCTGTGCCTTGGCAGATATCTCATCATACGGCGAAAGCTTTACTCTGGTGCCGGATGAAACTGCTGACAATGCTCGCCGAAGCCTTTTGGGGATTTTCAACACCACTTCCTTGTCACTGGTTGCATCCGATACGTGATTCATTAGGACGACAGCCCCATCGGCAACTCCCACTACAGGCTTAACAACGGCGCCAACTAACGCTTTCCCTATACCCTTAACAAGTCCTATTGCTCCATATCGCGAGGCATACATAGACGGTTGTTCGATTATGCCATTAGCGCCAGATCTGAATCCTCGTGCAACACACACTCCGGCTATACTTAAGGAGTCTTGTATGGATTTGTTCGCAGCAGAAGTGCCCCCTCCATACAAAATCATCTTTTGATAAGCATTACGTTCATCGATGAAAAAATCATCCGTAAGGCCTGCGAGGTTATGTGTTACGAGATCAGTCACGTTGGCTGCACCTCTCACAAAACCGACAAATACACCTCGAGCAAGATTTTGGGTGCCATGTTCCAAACCCTGTAGGAATTCCTTAGGACCCTTGACAAGTCCATTGATCGGCTCATAGAAAAAACTGAAAACGCCGCTTCCAATATTCGTGAGAAAATCGGCTGGTGCTTTCAATATTGCTAAAGATCCTATGATTGAAAGAAGTTGACTCATAAGTTGAGATGAGTAGTGTGCTGAAATTATTCCCATCAATGACGTCGGGGATTCAAAAGCATGGCTCACAACAAATGAAGTGAATGTTAGCGGGGCTTCAGAAATTGAAGCCATTCCACGAATTATTTGGAACAATATGAAACCTTCTGTCTGTTGGTTTCTTCTCGACCATTCCTGGGTGAATGTAAATGAAAGTCGGATGGGATGGAGATGCAGATGCTCAATATAAACTCTACCCGCATTAGCACTATGGACAAATTTTTCTAAGTCTCGAGGTGCTCTCCTATTAGATTTGGAGTACTTGGAAGACATTTTTGAAGTCAGTTCTTGGACCCAGCTTTCGTTGGTTTGGTTTTCCCGAGCTTCATGGAGAGGGTATACAAATTCGGCTATCGTATCTGCCGTCCTGTGTTGGCGGGAGAGAAAAACTCGGTGACTGGGCATTCGTTCAGAGTGATAGACAAAACGCAATGAAACTGTAGTACAATACCTACTTCCTATCAAAACAGATGTCGATTTCGAGGATTCGTAATGCAATATAGCTAATATCGTATGTGTCCTTGTTATCTTGCAACCGACAAACTAACGAAAGATGTAGAAATGGTTCTGTAACTAATGGACTGTGTAACTGGATCAAGAGCGCGAAATGTGTAAAAGACTAAAACATCGGGACTAGAAAAAAGGTTGTTGTGCTCGAAATTGACTTACAAGTACAGGATGTTCTGTTGCATGAATGAAGTTGTCGATCTGGAAGGAGGATAACTTGAATTCAAATTCGTGATAAGCTTCTCTTGTTTGCGAAAAATTAACTGACCATCCGTTTGAAGTTACGAGCAGAATTTCTCTACCTGCTCGCGAGTCTGAAACATTGTCGATAATGCTAGCAGTCAATCCAGGAAGATTGACTTGAAAGGACACTGCAGCAACCTCGGTATCATAACTGAATGGGCTCTTTGGCACACCGCTATCATTGAGTTTTGTTGGTTTTAGATCAAATAATATGACTTTTGTGGATTTATCAGCTTTGATTTCGCAGATTAGCTGCTGCTCCATTCCCGAGGAGCTAACTGAAAAGTCTCGCAATTCCACAGAGCTGGTATGCCCAATGGTATCAACTTCAACATAATTAACAGAGTGATTTTTTCCGTACAAGAGGAAATTGCTAGCGTTCAAGCAAGTCCACCGAAGCACATGCGCTACCTCAGGGTCGTCCCAGCCGAATCCAATAGATTCGCCTGGAGCAACTGTCCATATATATTCTTTTGTGTCGGAATCATCATTTTCGACAAATTTCAGTCCTTGTCCACACTCGAAGTTGAATAATTTATCAAAAAGTTCAGGAAATTCGCTTGATTCAGGACTCCCGTCATTTTGTGTCTTGTTAGTTGGCTGAAAGCAAAAAATTGTGAAGGGCGAGTTGTTTTTCATCAAATATAGAGGATTTGATTTTTCAATGGATGACCAAATAACAACCATTACGGCACAGTCCTGTTTCTTTGTTGCAAGACGGGTTTCAGCTTGGACGACAATTGGCTTATTGTTTGTCGACGGCATTCTCAACGCTGTGATACCTATTTTGTCGAGATGGATACAGCCTTTACTCCACTTGTGTGCAGAGGCGTTTTCTCGCTCGTCAAATTTCAGGCGAATTTTGGTCGGAAAAGTAGATTTTTCCCAGTGAAAAGGCACCCATGATTGAGGAGGGATGTGTGTATCTAACCCCAATGCACATTCTTGAGCTACAATCAAACTTGCACTGAGAAGATTGACAATCTTCGGAGGATTTGCGGGTAGTTAAATATTGCCCAGAAAATATTAGAGCGGTAGTAAACGATTCTGTTCGATTTCCGGTACTGCATCACGTACCTGATATCTTGGATAGAATGTGATCACTCTGGTTCTTGAAAAGATTGAAGAGCATAGCGTGACGTTGTACGCAAGTTCAAATCGTTTCGTGCCATTTACTTCATCCACTGACACGACAGATTTTGTTGGCATGACCCTCGATACATCCAACAATGGACTCCACTTCGAAGTGGTTCGATTGGCGCCTGTTTCGTATTCAATCGCCAAAGATATTCTTTCTTTTCTTGAGAAAAACAAAGTCATACCATTAAGTCCCAAACTCCACTCGTAACCTTGGCGACAGATGTCTAATTTCAAATCGTTGTTATTGATGTCGTTTCGATTTGAACATGACTTTCGTGTTGTGCTTGCGTCAGGTGTATTACCAATTAAATCGATAAATCCGTCCGTAAATTTCAATCCTAAACCACTTTTATCAAGAATCCTACCAAAGGAAAGTGTCCATGGAAAGTTGTTAGAAATGTTCAAACAAAACAAATTGACAATAACTTCGGATGGAAATGATCTCACCAATATTGTGCATAAACCCTGATAATTGGAATGTGTCCCGTTTCGACGCTCATAACAATCTTAATAGAGTTGCCTCCAGCACATTTGTTATCCAGGTGCAAAATGGTTCTGTATTCGTTCCCTCGATTGGGGTCGTCTTGTGATAATTCAAAAAGCGACAATTCTTCTTCTTCTGTTGGCCGCCAGGTGAAAGAGTTTTGTTCGCGATTCACGATTCTAGTCCAACTAGCCCATCTTGTCCCTGGAAGTCTCACAGACATATGCGGTTTTAGAGTGCAATCTACTGAAATACACTTGGCTTCCTTTCCAACGGGGATTTCAACTTCATCGGTTGGAACAATTTTCCTGCCATTGCTGGCATTCTGGGTTTCACCGAGTTGGCATAGAAGCTGGCATGGCAGCAAATTCAAAATTCTCAATATTGGCTCGATGTAAACGTCACAAAGTCCATTCTTACTAACAATCCTTATCAAAAAGTGTAGTCGCTTTAACGACGATAAACCGTTCGAATCTGTCTGGTCGCAATCGATTGATGTGCGGATTACTCTAGCAGTGGATATTCCTGATGGAAGTATCATCAAACGATCGGTAACAAAGTAGTCATAGATAGAATTCTTAGAAGATCCCGCTGTCATCTTGCTGCCTTTAAGTGATCCTAGCCTAATATGTGTGAATTGTGCAAGTTCGATAGGTACACAAACATGTGACTCTGGAGGTACCGACTCGATCAACTTGTCCTCATTGAAGGAACTTGAATATCCAAAAAAAGACAATTTTGTGCTTGTCTTGTTGTGAAAAGTCAAGTGTGAACGAATTAGGATAACGATGCCACTATCGCATCGTTCAGTTTCCCACACTACGGGACAGGGATTATCTAAGACTTTATCAAATGCTGGTTTCCTCACACGTGTTCTTGTCCACCGGCGACGTCTGCATAAGTCGCCCCTCCTGTAGGATCGACGCTGTCTACTGAAGGTTTCGAAATCAGAAGAATATTCCCATCCATCTGCGTCGTTTTCTCCGAGGTCGTCGACAATTTCTATTTCCCAATCATTAGCCCAGATCCATTCATTATTAGGCAACTGAAAAGACTCTCTTGCACAATGATGTCGACATGTTGAATCAGTCCATTCATGCGCATCTCCTTCAAGGTATGGAGGCAGCCACAATGATTTCGTTTTGTTCAATGGCGGAGACTTCCGTTCGGCGGTTGAAAATAAAGCATCTGGTGACCATGCAGTAGCGCTTATTAAATCTTGTCCCTTATCAATGCTGTAAATATCTATTATGTTGGGCCTTAGCCGTTGATTCTCCATGACGTATTCGACGATGGGCTCAAAGTGGACACTCTGAACCTGATATTCACCACGTACGTTGCATGGATTCCAAATGAAAACCAGACACTTCGCTTTTTCTCCAGCGTGCAAAATACTAGGTTTCAAGGAAATGTTTATTGTTTCACGATGAGGTGCGCTTAAAGAAAGCGTGCATGATTCCGACTCTCCAAAACCATTGAGCCACGGATTTAATGGAATAGAATTGCCTGGACTGATAATGACTTTGTCAAGAGTACCATCATTATCCGTATTTGAGTCAAACAAATCGGAAGAAGCGCAAACTTCAAGACTCAAAGCGATTCCAGTTGAATTGACAAATTTCACATGTCTCAGCGATTTGCTTGACGCAAAATTTTCTATGACACAATGGGACACGTTTTCTCTAGTTCTCGACGAATTTTCGATGCGTGCAATTTCAGATAGTAGTGTCCCTGTGAGGTTGACGTTGATGTGGTTGTGGCTTGAAACAATATAAAGAGATTCATTCGGCATTTGATCAATCGTGGCAGTGACTTCAAATGGTTCAACAAATGCTTCCCAACTTGTCAGTTTCGGGTTGAAAAAGTTGATTGAAGCATTCATGTTGAGCTCCCCTGTCAATGCCGAGAGACAACCTCCAAGACGTAATTTCGTGTTTTCCGAAGTAAACTCAATGAATGGTCTTAGGACGGTCGCAACGTTGACTTTGCCGGACGTGTGTGATTGAAACAAATGCATCACGACGAAAGAGAATGAATGAAATTCAGCCCTGATTCGCGTCGCAATTCCTGATCCTCTTTCGTGAAAGCTAATCGCGTAAGGAGCGACTTTGGCTATTGGTTGCAGTTTTTCAATCGTTTTTCGAAAGATACTTGAGACGACGCGAATGTCATGCGGTGTAACGTGACATATTATTGCTTCGCAATCGAAAGAAAAATCTTGGGAGACGAAAACGCTTCCTTCAGGAGTTGCTTCTGTCAGGTATACTGAACGGAAATCGGCAGCGAAGGGGTCGATGATAGGTAAACCTGTTGAATGCTCAAAATTGGGGTTGATCGAAGCTGAAAAGTCATCCATGCTGATGTGAAGCGTTTTTGAGCCACTAGCATCTGCATTTTCAATACTCTGGAGGATGATAGACACGTTCGTAGATAGTTGCGCAACGTAATCAACTGGTTTGGCACTGAGACCTCGACGATCACGCGAGCAACAAAATTCGGACGCTGGTCGGCCCACCAAAATAGAAGCTGCCTCAAAGGTTACTCTGAAGATGAAGGAAGAATCTGTCGAGATTGCATTACCGTCGCTGCTCCTGGGCGCATTGAATGAGGGCGTGGAATAAGTTGGGGTGCGTTCACTGGAAGAGAACAGACATTGTTTTTCTGCATGATTGTAATAAAATTAAGGTTCCATGATAACGTGAGCTTTTCTAGATTCTATACATAGCTAGTGGACACAATAATCTTACGTTTTTTCTTCCTCGCTTTCCGTCCACCGTCGTGAACTTTCCTTTCAATTTCTGTTGAAGCCAAGTGGATTAGCTCCAAAATTCTCCGCGATGTATTTACAAAATCGAGAATTGACAGTGGTGTGATTCTTATTATCAAGGGCATTACATCAAACTCAATCTCATCTGTGTGGTTTTCTTCGTCATGAAAATGGCATGCTCGCACAAATTCAATGAGTTGAGATGGCGGCTCAGGGGTACAAAGGGATCCCGAATTTGCAGGCATGAACTTCTCACGCAAGTCGTTTGGAGTCCTTAAGGTGAACTTTTCACTAGCGCGTTTCGGTGTTTGAGGAGGGACCATTGTGTCTTCTAAGTCATAATCATAACGAGGGCTGTATGGCTCGATTCCGGATATTTTTTTCGCCAAGATTTGGTGTTGGAGTTCCTTGCTTGGTTTGAAAAGTCGAGGTAGGAAGTTCGGAACGTTTTCAACCTCAGCTAACTGGACACCAGCATCAGCGATTGACAACCGCGAAAAAGCTTTCAAACCCTTACTTCTTTTCTTGAATTTAATACAATTTACTTGTATCAAATAAGTGCGATTCTCGTGGCACGCCCTTTCCCGACCATTCATGTCGCAATTTTGAAAGCATTCAAGCGCCAACTCTACTTTTTCGACAAGAAGATTGAGTTCAAAAGATGGCGCGCCATCGTATGACTCTTCCGGGATTGATAGTAAATCCACTGCATCAATTTGGTCCGACGCCTTAGTCTTCATTCGAACTAATTCAGATGCATAAAATCGCCCGATTGCTTTTGCCAATTCATCGGCATCTACTAGGTTCAGGCGGATGCTTCCGACGTCGACTGAAATTACCCCCGAGACTCCCCCGATGGGCGCATGCGCATCTACAGGAAAGTGTAGATTCGGAGGAGAGGGGTTGGAATTACTCTGGCCAGACTTGCCTGACATGGATATTTGAAATGGATTCAATATTGTCATTTCGTCCCCAAGACAATTCGACACAGCATCGATTTGGGGCGTGTCGTTAATGTCTTTGTCAGAGGCATCAGTGCTGAGACCTCGAGCAAAATTAAGTTTGATATCACTAGCCCTCGCATTCCAATTCCACTCCAAACTTTGTTCGGGTTTAGACAACGAAGCATCCAGTTCACCCATTTCAAGAAGCAAAGCGCCATCGGTCATATGCATACTAACTGGAATCCACACTTTGAGAGTAAAAAAATTGATGCTCACAGAAAGTGATGAGGGGTACAAAAGGGCCAGCTGCGCACGATGTGCCAGTGGTGTCGCTGCTCGTTGAAGTCGGCTCAGAAACTGGCTTTGAATTTCAATGGTTGAGCTCAAAAAAAAATCTGCTACTGTGTCTGCACTTGATTTGTTCCATACTATTGTGACAGGGTTACATGAGAGGGACATAGAAACCTCATTTTCGCTTGCAATAGCGATCAATCGGCAGACAACTCCTTCCGGGGGAACACAAATGTTGTGATTTGAAGATGGTGATGAAGGAAGCAAGGGTATTTGCAGCCCATCAGTCGACGAAGTTACGTACTCGACAGATTCATAGGAGAAAACGAAGTCTTCACTGCGATCTCGTCTCCCAACGTGTTGAAATTTCATCTTATCTTGAATAGTTTCAATGGCCAGAACTTTGCCTCCAGTTGTCATTTCCGAAATAGCGATGTCAACTACCTCGCACCGAAGAATGTCTAAATTGACTCTAAAAATTGAATCAAGATTGTGTGCCAAACCTTTGAAGTCGATTTCAATAGCAATGATTGGAGTTTTGTTTAATCTTTCGAGGAGACAGACTCTCAACTGAAAATGATTGAGCTGAAAGGATGTCTCAATCACAGAGCAACTCGAGTCACGGCGGTTTTTCTCGGAGTTAGGGGCGTTTTGATTGATGCAACTGTCGCCCAATGGATAAAAAGGCAACTCTTCTTCAAGAGCGTACCATGGAGTCGTTGATCTAGTAAGAGATTTCCATAAACGGCTCAAAGACGACATGCTGCCCTGTCGAGGATTGCTGGTTGCAGAGCGAGTTTTCCTTGTGTTATATGTTGTGCCGCAGCGGCTGGTGAACACTCTTCTCAACGCGAGCAAGTGAAAAGAGAGGAGGGTTTCAATGGGTAGAAAATCCTCAATTGCGAGAAGAGAATTTCTCTCCTGGAAGCTTAACCCGCCGTGATACCCACTATTCCCGCCGTCGCTAGAAAGATTTTTCATTACTAAGTCGATGTATTTTTCACGACAGTGAATGATTTCCACTACATCTTTCCAACTTCTCGAAGTCGGCTTGTGTTTAACGCACGATATGATATATTTCCACCAACCTCTAGGATCATTACTTGGTGGATTGCTTGGTCGCTTTTGCAGCATTGTGTCAAAACGTTGCTGGGATAGGACGGCATCTCGAAGACGTTGATATTGACGATTCTGTTGCGACGATATGCTCAGGTCAAGAAGAGAAGGAAGAATTTCCATACTGTAAAACGAATTCTCCGTAACTCTATCAATGAAAGTGGTGATCATGATTTGGGAAAAATTAGTACAGATATAATCATGTTCCTCCTTTGTTAGGCTTTCAAGAAGGGAAGATTTAGATTCAGCACGATCAGTTTTGGAAAGGGAAGAAGCTGTGTCACCACTGACGTTTCGATTGGTAGCGAGCTCTTGCATTGCTATTGCTATTTGACTTAGATATCTGGAGCTCTCCATTGAGAAAAGACCCTTGAGCAAATCACATTCAGAAATTAGAAACGGAGCATCGTCGTCCCAATATACGGACAAATCCTTGATTTCAATCTGTTTGCTCGTTCGCTCGTCATGATCATCGTCGCCTTTGCCAGGAAAAATCAATGGTGCAGATCGCGCCGAACGACTAGGTATATTTCTCACTGTCAGACCATTTAGAGTCAATCCAAAGGCAAACGCCTTGCGGTCAGAGATTTCCAGCTCTGAAGGAGGAACCTGGGTGTCAACACATTGTTTTGGACTATCAAAGTTCAACCCCCCCTCTGGAACCTCAACTCTGATATGAATGTCTTTCACTGAGGAAACAAGGTTTTCATAAATTTTGTTAGTTAATTTCTTCTTCAGTGCTGGAAGTCGCCCTTCTTTCGTTGTCTTCGTTGGTGATGATCTAAGGGATTTATTGCGTGAATCCAAGTTGGCGCCTTCTCTGCTCGTAGAAGACGATACTGAACTTCGAACGTGATCGTTATCTTGTAAATCGAAAAAAACGTCATTTTCTTCTTCTAGATTCCCATCTGCATCATCTATCACACTCCATCGTTGACCCCGACCATGATAATCTAGTGTGTTATCATTTATGCTTTGACATTCAAGGTTGGGCCCTTCTCCACTTATTCTTCCGGCAAAGAAATTTCTTTCAAATCGAGCAAGAGCCGATCTTTTTGCTCTGGTGCGTAGTGAGCATCGAACGCGTGAAGAATGCGATGAACCCCATGCTCCGCAATAAATCCGTGTGGCTGTAGTTGGAAGAAGTGGCACACATAAAAGGTGCATACCATGAATTTCCATCATTGTTGGTTCATCAAGATTGGCCCAGGGAACGATAATTTGAACTGGATCCAAAGTTGATCGACAATAGTTAAGGTAAGTTAGAAAATTATATTACGGGCAAAAGCAAAATAACTCACGAGTCTTCGCAGAGCATGACAACACCCCAAATCCCTGAAGCCCCACGGCCCCAAGGATATGGCTACCAATAAAATCGCCATCAAGTTCGACGTTTTCAAGTTTTATCTTGCCCTTTAGAGCAGCCAATTTTATTTTGTCTTTGGATATGTTGACAACATATTCTCCAATTAAATCTTCCAGTACTTAAATAATTTTTAAGAAAATTCAATTCAATATCCAATGGTAAGCAGGATTCTGAGCAGAAACCAATGAAGAAAAATCGGTTTCGATAATTTGGAGTTCGGGGGTTCTTACCCGCAGATATGTATTGTTTCACCATCCTCCTCCCACTCTCTCACTGGAATGTGACGATTGAATTGACTAACTTTCCCAGCAACAGCAATTTCGCCGGCACTAATGACTTGGGCTGAAGTCGTGAACTTGAAGACCATTCTATTCACCGCCAGATAACCTTCATCTTTTACACCCAAGATATCGAAAGAGAGCGTGCAGCTTGCGATTGAACAAGCCGGTTGTATTATTTTATAATAATTGTGGTATCGAAAAGCGAAGACCTCATGCCTATTATTTCATCGCGCTCATCGGAAGACAATGGAATGGCGATGGTTTTTTAGCGATTCCTTATCAGTTAGTATAGGCCAGGAGGTTATCAAAACAGTTCATTTGTTCATCTTCGCAAAAATCTGCGAATCTGAGCACACGACTGCTCATCTCGCACTCGGGAATTTTCATCATTTCGGCCCATTTTGGAGTTCAGATGAAAACACTGTTCATTTGCTCTCGATGAACAAAAGTAAAAGAGATAAAGAGACCAATTTTGACCAACTGTCATTTTTTATCTTTGTGATGTCATGAAATCTTCTAGATAGGTAAATACGGTCATATTGGTATTTTATATACCGGAGGGAGTATTTATCCAGAACAGTATCTTGCTGCAATTCCGGGAGAATGTTCTACTATCGTAGGAATTACATAAGACAGACAGACGAAGTGAGTGACAGAACAGAACAAACCCATCAACTTCGTTCCCAGACGAGAACACCAGTGTA
>JALLPE010001302.1:0-19843 GCA_036940025.1 Conticribra weissflogii | reverse complement strand
TACTGTAAGTACACATAGTTGACCCTTGCTTTCTCCCCAAATAGTCATTTTTAGTGAATTTTGGGTCTGTTTCAAGGTAAAACAATGCTGATAAGATGGACCAACAATAAGCTGAGGTCAGGTTGTAAGTGGTAATTTGCAATGACTGTATGATGATGTAAACATTAGTTGGAGTGTAGTTTTCACACATGAGAGAATGATTGACAATACTAATAAATGTATCTAAAACACAACTAACAAGATGAGATCACTTTTCTCACCTATGTGTAGGTAGCTCATAATTATTTTATAGAATACGCTTAAATCACTGTTGTAGTGATCATCACAGGCCATGGCCATTTATGTTTATTTTAGTCCTAATATCAACCTAGTTTATCAGATCCACTGCGCAGCAATTGCTGCTGCAATCACAAACCCCATCTCCCATCCTTAATCCTTACTGTATCAGAAGCGCTGGTTGGTGAAACAAGCTTTCTTGTTAAACAGCAGACATTTGCATTGAGGTGAACTTCCCTGCCTAGAGCATATGGACACACTGGATAGAGCTTCCCTGCCTAGAGCAGATGTGCATGTAGGGTAAGTCTTGATTCCTGTAGCCAACGGAAGTCTTGAGCAGTGGGGTTGCCCCTGAGGCTCCACTTACTAACAAGCATTGCTGAGGAGCAACCACAGCATAGAGCATTGCTGAGAAGCTACCACTGCATTATGTGGTTAAGTAACTGATAGACTCTGTTGCTGACAAGCAACTGATTATTGAAATTGTTTGGTAGCATAGGCTGCGCCTTACCACAAGTGCTCTTGAACGCTCCTTCTGTTATGTGAGAGTCATCAAGGAGTAAATCCAATATTCACTATGGCGCATACACTGCCAGCCCCCTCAGCCAGGAAGGCATGCACCCGGGGAAGGGGTGCTGCATCCCAGAGTGAAGTGGGAGTATGGCCTAGCAGCACCCAGAGGGGAACTGAAGGAGCCAAGACAGAAGAGGGAAGAAAAGTGGAAGAAGGTAGCAAGGAGAGTGAAGATGACAAGGACCACAATGATGAAGATTAAGGAAGCAAATCTACCTCATCTGAATAATCCAAGATGGAAGAACCAACAAAGCCACCTGCCAAGACTCCAGCCCTGACACAACCAAGCAAGGAGGATATTGATGAAGGAAAAGAGGGAACGACAGACAATGTTGAAGCCTCCCCACATAAAGTGGAAGCACATCATATGGTATGCATTAAGGGCGGCCGCCCCCATAAGGTGACCATCCAGGAACATTGTGTGGAACATTTGGCCGGCCAGCCAGATGGCTAGAGCCGCAGGAGACTTTGGCACCCCCAGAAATTGCAAGCGGCAGGCCATGTATGCCCAGGCCTATAAGACTTCTGTTTCCAGGATGTTTATTTTCCTGGGCCTGGCCAACAACATTGTTGATGCCATAGTGGATGAGCAGGGTTATAATACCCCTCATGCCCTCAGTTGTTTGGACAAGAAGGGTGTCAAACAGCTTGTGACCACAATCTGCAAGCCTGGTGGAATGAAGGGAAGAACCCAAAACCCAGGAATTAATGTTCCCCTTTGGTTGCAGGAGATTATTATGGGCGCGTGCTTTGCTCTCAAGCACCAGAGGATCTGTGGGGAAACTTTTCACCCCAGCCCTCAAGATCCTTGAGGAGCTCTGGCTCCAGCAAGAGATTGAAGATGCCCACAACAATAAGGAGGCCTACAATACAAGGCCTGAATGGGACACTTAGAACCACGCTGTGAGCGCCAACCTGATTGAACAGCATTTTTGTCAGATCCATGGGATTGACAGTGCTCCATGCGCTTACCTCATGCGTGAGCATGTTGTCCCACCGACAACCCCAGGCCCCTCAATGACTGTTCTGAGTCATTTGACAACCAGATGATCAAGCCTTACTGGATCACCAAACAATCCAATCTGTTGTTGAACATTCTTGCTCCAGACACGGAGCCCCCCTTGAAACTTTATACCCACAAGGCAGCGGAAGACAATGCACAATGCTTCCAGGAACTGAAGTGCATTGTGCAGGGGACCAAGGCTAAGGTCTACGTGGACAAGTTCAACATTCACTCAGAGTTTTATGCTGCCTGGAGGAAGCTGTACAATTCTTTCCTTGGTGCCAGGGTGAAGGACATGCGGGTTTGACCAGCAGGATAAAACCATTCAGGATCTCTGTTACAATGGACCAAAATGTTGGTTCCTGTTTACTACCTACATTGAACGCTACAAAAACGCATACCAGTCAATGCTGGCATTAGCAAAGAAAACCAATTATACTGCCTACAACCCCGGCACTTGCGTCTGTCATTTTCTTAATGGCATCATGGACCCTGCCCTTGCACAGGCCAAGTTGTTGCTTGAGGCCAACCGCGAGCAGTACTCTGACAATTCTGTTGCCACCATTGAGTACTTGATGAACCAAGTCACACACCACCAGGTCAACCAGCAACTCAATATTGCTAGCATTGGCAGTGGCGCCTCTGGCTGCCTCTGGACCTATGATGACCAAGGAAACAACCTGGAAATGCCCCTCATCAATTTTTTGTCTGAGGAGTGGGCTCAATCATTGTCTGCACAGAAGAACAGTATCCGCAAGCGTCACACTGCTGCTGATGGCAAATCACATGGAACTTGCAGCGGTGGATGTGGCAGACGCAGAAGAAGTGGTGGTGACCGCAAGCATCAACATCAAAACCGGTGCAACTGTGATCCCAAGAGCACTGAGTATTCACAGCAAAAAAAAGGTTGTTATATGATTTTATACGGCTTTTTTATTTTCATATAACTCACGTATACCAGATTTTCAATACAGCGTGTGATATACCATAATTTTTGATAATTTATCCTGGTATATGCGCGATATATGAAAAACAAACTGGTATGTTGCCTTTATAGGACTTTTTTGTTACACAATGGTGTGTGTAATACCAGAGTCTACGAGAAATATCAATTTTTTTACTGGTATACGGTGGGTGTAAGACTTAATGGTATACATATAGCGACCTTTTTTTGGCTGTGTTGTGCCCTTGCAAAGTCTGTTGCCCCCTTCTCCAAGAATATCAATGTGATGGCCTCTCACATGCGTGGCAAGCTTGATGAGGATGATGATGCAAGCCTGCCACCAATACAAAGATGGCTTCTAATGCGTGCAATTCTGTACTCACTAAGAACCCAAAAAAGGAGAAGGAATGATGCCAGACTCTGTCTGATGGGTGCGTCATGTACCAAAGTGGTATTTGTCCTATTGTCACTGTTAAGTCTTTAGATAGTTCCCTTAATTCTAAGATTCAAGTTGAACTCAACTCGCATGCTAACACTAGTGTAGTAGGTTCTAATGTACTGGTAGTACATGACCACAAATGCTACATTCGGGTACAACAGTAAAGCTAGACACAAAAATGTTACTACTTTGGATACTGCCATAGCACACAATGACCCACAGACAGGGGACACATCAGTATTGCTTATTAACCAAGCCATTTTAATCCCCTCCATTAAAAATATTTTTTATGTCCTATGCAATGCCGTCTTACTGGTGTCACTGTTAATGAGATGCCAAATTTCTTGTTGAAAAATCCCATGGTGAATGACCATGCGGTCATTATCCCATCAGACACAGATGATTCCCCTTTGCACATATCCCTCATGCTCCAGGGTGTCACTAGTTATTTCCCTGTGAGAGCTGCAACTCTGTCTGTGTACGACAATGATGTCATCCCAAGGTTTCATCTAACCGCTGAAGCCCTGGCTTGGGACCCTGGTTTGTCATCTTACTCTTTGCAGGAAGATAGTATGCTTGATTTTTGGGGACAAAATTTCAGCATTGTCACAATAACAAGGGGACAGATCATGATGCAGGTGAATGCTGTGTGTAGCTCACTGTTTGCATCTTATTGTTTCCTTGATGCCACTGATGACAATAGCTTTGGCATCTATTTGGAATCCTATGTTCAGATTTCCCTGACTAGTACTAGCAGGAAGGCCGCCTTCAGTATGATGAGCTTTCAAAGCGTTGGGGTATCCACCTAGATTGTGCAAAGACCATGGTACAATTCACTACCCAAAGGGGTGTATGTACATAGCAAACCCTGTATTATCCTGACGTTTTTGGACTAATGACCATCTGTTACAATACAGGCACCTATGTCATCTGGTATTTACCGATATGATGTTCTCTAACATGTATTTGCGCAGAAAAATCAGTGTGCACAGGTGTTTGCGTCTGACTTTGGATGGGTACATGTGTATTCTATGAAGATCAAAGGTGAAGCGCACAAAGCCCTATCCAACTTGTCACTCTGCAATTTCTGCCAACAACTATCTTCATACTTGTGAATCATGTTATTAAATTCTTAGAAGACTGTGCTTGCACATGCATGGTGGGCAACAGAGCTTAATAAGTACACATCAAGAATCCAGCAGCTGGATATCCAATAGTGATGATGCCTGTTAGATGAGCCAGAGAGAGCCATTGCCCCTAGTCAATTATAGCATGCAAGTAAATCTTTTCAAATTTTAACACTAAACTTACAAGTGTATGATCTTGCTTTGGTGGATGTTAACACAAGAAGGAGTGCAATCTTTCAAAGATTGTATAAGTTGGAAGTTTTGCTCAAGTGAATTTGTACAGATTTCAAGCTGACTCTCTAGGTAAGTTATTTTGTACTTGGTTTTTATTTGCAGCCAATTTAAAAATTGTTGAAGATGACAATGCACAACCTTTGGCTGGAACCAATTCAACTTTTCATAGCAATTCTCCATTGATATCCACAAGACACTTCAATGCTGTCAAATTGTGCTTGCTGACCCTCAAGATACCAATTCAACTTTTCATTGCAATTCTCTGTTGATATCCACAAGACACTTCAATGATGTCAAATTGTGCTTGCTGACCCTCAAGATTGATTTACACAAAGGACTTTTTGCAAGGAAAGTCTTCATGATGATTTCTAATGATCAAATATATGGTTCAAAATACACAAAGGTAAGTTGCAATCCAACCAAGCATGTAATATATTTGGGTTTTTTCAGTGTATTCAACAACACCAGAACATTGAAAAAATCCATTTTGTACAAACTGTGTAGATATAGTATTTCCTTTTGAGTACCATAATATCCAATGCTCTAACCTGATTTGCTTCAACAGAGAAAATAATCAGTTTTTAAGGAATCTAAAATTTGAATTATATAATTTAATAAATTTGAAATTTTGATATTTGAGCTATAAATTCAAAATACAATAAATGGGCTTCAAAATGATTTTTTAATTTTGAATTAGGTATATGTCTGGTATATAAAATGACCAAAAAAATTGACAATGACTGAACATGTCTGATCAGATTTTAATGATTCTGGTATATGTGCAGTATACAAAATCAGAACTGGTATATGGACCAGTAACTGGCTTGTTTTGTTATACCAATGGTATGTTCAATGCCAGAGGCTACAAAAATTGACTATTATTGACTGGTATACAACTGGTATGGGGCATGATGGTAAATGTATAACAACCTTTTTTTCGTTGCTGTGTAATTGCAGATGTCAAAGGTACCCATGCAGAATTTATTGTCTGGCTTAGAGGGCTTCTGCGGCCAATGTAAGAATGGCTATCATCATCATTGCCATCATAATCAGGGTAGGTTGTAGTATATGCCGCTGTTATAAGGTTGCACAATTACCACAGCCATCAAATTGAACAGGGTGGTTTGGGTTTGTCTCAGGGTCAGCATGACAGGCAGTGCAATCAGCATCTCCAGAAGTATAGGAGGTGTCAGAATATCTGCTTGGCAGACTGACAGGTTCCTTGTACAAAAAGTCCATGGGATTATCTAGCAGATTAAGTCATTGTGGGGCGTAAAGATTGGTAAGATGGCAACAAGTGTGTTTATGATGGTGTTGGTCAGTAGTAGTGAGTCCATCTGGTGGGACTTGCTTGTGGGCTGAAAGTCATGATGCCCAACAAATGTATCACTACACCATTGATGAGAGGAATGCTGGCTGTGGCAATTGTTATCATAACAATCATGGCTGTGTGAACAGCTGTGCAAGAAACTGCAAGAGCGGCTGCATTTACCATAATGATGGTGGTCATTGGTGTGGTAATAGATGTGAGAGTTGTGTTCATGGCATGGCTGTGAAGCAGGGCGGTGTGTGGACGATTGACTGTCATGCAGTTTAGAGGGTTGGGCAGATTTGTGCATTGCATCAAAATCCTTTGCTGTTTGCAATCCAGTGGCAGGATAATGCATGGTGCAATCACATCATTCAATGGTGCAGGCTTTACAGAATCTTCATTGGTTATGGGTACATGGTGGACTGGTATCATGGCATTGACCAGAGCAAGAACGGTCATGAGGATGTTCAGTAGGGTTGCAAGAAGACATAGTGGGAGCTGCATCCTGAGAGTTGCCATCATCACGAGACATGAAAGCAACACAGTTGCAATGAGGAGGTTGACCCTTGTCACCTCCACGATCTTTACAATTGGTCTTCTTGGGCTGATTAGTGTTGTATTGGCCTTGGAAGAAATTCTTGAGATCTTTAAGGGAATCTAAGTCAAAGTTGCATTGACTGTGGTACACATAATCCTGGATGTGTTCCTTGGTGAAAGAATAAAAAAAAGATAATTTTGGCTTCTTTGTCACCAAGGGCCTTTTCATAATGGTATTCCAAGAGGGTGATGGCACACAATGCTCTCTGAAAGCAGGTTTTAAAGGATTGGGGGGTCATGTTGTGCAGTTTTTCTTTTCACTATGCATGTAATGGAGAAGACAGTCACCAGTGGCAACAGGGTGTCTGGCAGAGGCAGCATAATTAAAAAAGGTGTTGCAAACCCTGTGGAAAGCGTTGGGCTTGTATGTATCATCATCATTTTTGATATCTTTGGTCTTTTCCAATGCATGAGTCCAATAGGATTGTAAGTCAGAATTTTGCAAACCTTGGTTGTAATAGGTGTGAATCAATGTTTCCTCTGAAGCTGAAAGTTTTGTTTTTAGCAATGACATTGTCAAACACAGTGGCAACTTTGACGGTATGATCAAAGCTGCCTTTTCTGCTATTATTGACAGGGATATTGAATTTAATGTCTTGGAGACCACAGTTGGTTCTGCTCATATTCTGGACAAGAAGGCTCCCAAGGAGGGTGACTTGTTTGTAATTGGGGACTTTATACTCTAGGCTATCATTGAGATAACTAAGATGGTACTTGAAAGGGGAGTTGATAAGGCCGTAGCTGATTTTCATGGTTAAGATAGTAGACTAAATTTTTTTCATAGAATTAGGTAGTTACCTGTGATATACCCAGTTTTGAGTAATGATACTTTAGAATTATGAAAGGGTGGGTTTAGAACTAGATAAGGCGTTCAACACACACCAAGACAACACAAGATAACGACAAAGGGGCATGTGCATGACACATGCTCATGACATCACAAAGAACCAAAGAAGGAGGCATGGGAATCTACAAAAGAGGATTCCTGGGAATTCTGAGAGAGACACAACTGGGCATAACAACACTCTCTTCAAACACTATTTCTTAACAAGAAACATGTAGGTAAAAATATGGTTGAGAAGCGCAACAACTAAATTTTACATATGAGCACACATCATAAAAACAGTATGTTTTACATAAATTTAAAACTACAATGAATCATGTAGTTCAAATTGTATTACTCAAATGAGCTCCACATCAAATCATCCATATCTTGACTCACAGACATTATCAGAAAGTAGTGAATGGCCTAAGTGAATGTTATTGTTGACAGTCTAATCCATGTTGCTGCACTGTGGTGTGAAATGGAACCAAGTATTATCCATGCTTTGAGAGTCACCAGGAAAGTATTTGACACATCTCACATTGTTGATGCAATTCCACAATTGTCAGATATATGTTGCAAACAATTTGTATATGAGCACACAGATATGAAGATACAATAAACTATGTTGCATCATTTTTTTAGCTCATATATACATGTAGTTAATCAACAAAAAATCATCAAAGTAATAAAGTTAGTCGATGATGTTCTAATTTCTTTACTGTGATTTCTGTGAATGAAAGCAAGTAACAAATATGCAATAATTGAGAACATAAGCTGATGCACAATGCCCTGCTGCAGTATATTAGCAGTTAGCAGTCACAGATGGAAAAGAAACCTTCTTGTTTGCATTGAGCATAGAAGGGGGCTCATGATTGCTTATGATATTATAATATAACAAGGATTGAAGATATAAACAGAAAAGTGATTATTTTAATTTTTTGATGTGTGTTCATGATCACAGCATCATCAGTTACCCTTTTTGTTTCATCCAATTATTCTTTGTTTTTTGTTGATTTTATTGTTGATGGGTGATGAAAAATACTAAATTTCATGTTGAAATGAAGTAGGAGACTGAGTGAAAACCAAGAATTAGTCATTTACAACATCTGTCTTCATCATGAAAGTTATACAAGTTTAATATGGTTAATACAGATACCTATGCAAGTGTAACAAATCCCATACAATTTTGTACCAGGCTTCAGTCTTCAATGGGAATGTTATCTTTTTACACAAGTACCTGTTTTGCTACAATGATGAGATTTCTTATTTTCACAGTCACATTTAGAACTGTCAACACCATGGCAACTGTTGCCCATTCCAAGGGAAAGCAAGCATGTGGTCCTTTCTCCCACAACACCGTGGAAAGATTGCCATGCTTTAGTTAGGCTCAAAAGCACCTGACAAAGCATAATGATTAAATGTAACAAGATTTTGCATGATGACATCATGGTAACAAATCATGAATAAATTAATTCACTAATTTTAATCTTATATTAATTTTTCAGTGAATCCCTCACTTCCTTGTGTTATTTGGTTGTTTGTTCTGTTGATGAAGTTGTTAAAAAGGCAATTTAAACTGTGGAACAGCATTGCAACACAGGCAAATTCTGTCATGACCAACCAAAGTAGGAAACCCCCCCAAAAAAGCCATGTGGATGATCTGCACCAGAAAAGGCAACAAGGAAAAAAGGAAAGTAGTTTGGAATGGATGCACAACCATAGATTGTTGTGTATTTGTGTTGCACAATAATATGTTTCAATAACATATTTGGGTATGATGTAGTTTTTGCAACACTACATAGGGGTTGGTTGTTGTCAATGGCCAAGTGAGATACTTTTTGTTCTTGTCATCACAGAAAAAAGCCTTATCTTGGCTTCAACATGGATTAATAGGAGCTAATGCACCCCATTCAGCAGGGAATTTAATTCCCTGTCAAACAGTAGTCTCTACAGCAATATCTCAAAACAAAACAGTTGAAGAGTTTGAGGGTAATAAAAAGAGAGGGTCAAAATTCACCTTTTTAAAAATGGGTATTGTAATAGGTTGTAATGCTTGTGCAAGGACCCTAAACTGGTATTTAGGGTAGATTCATTCATTAATGTCATTTTTCAATAGAACCATCTTAATTTCTTGTTGAGCTTCAATACAATATTGAGCAATTCTCAAACCTACATTTTTGGCATAAAAATCATTAACTTTTGTCAACATAAGAGCCATGATATTTGTAGTCGATATTTTGGGTCTGGGAAACCTTCCAAAAATTGATCAAAGAAGTTGCAGGTAGTATCATTCAACAGAAAAATTTAGGTTCAAATCACTGACAAAAATTTAGACTCTACTCATTAAAAATGAGGAACACAGACAAATGTAAATTCAAAAAATGTGTATGATACCCACACTCTCTTCAGTGTGCATTATGGTCAGGTGTATTTTGTTAATAAAATGAATTATTCAATATTTGCTTTTTAACAGCATATAATGTGTCTCGCAAACTCTTGTAAGAATAACTCAACTTCTTTTGTTACATTTATATGTACCATCCAACACTCATATTCTGGCTTTTGACAAATCAATAAATTCATTATTGACATGCAATGGTTGGGCAAACCTGTTTTAGTTTGCTCAGAGAGCTCTCTTTGTTTTGCAAACTGTTGACTTCTGCCATTTGCAAGAACATTAAAACAAGACCAAACCTGTAATACAGGCAAGGAATGTTATGCTGCTTAAACAACATATAAATTTATTCATATATGGAGGTACCGGTATTTAACTATTTTGTACAACAAAAATGTCAGATATTGAGGGCCTTTTTGACCCCTCAAAAATATTGGAAATTGATATTTCACGCTGATTCCAAGTAGCCACACTTCTTCTATTATATAATAGGAGCTTCAGTCCAGCTCATCATTCTTCTTGGTTACATAGAACAACTCTTCCCAGATGATTTTTTCAATTCACTTTCAGGACGGCTGTGGTGCATTTTAGAACACTTGTAGAACTCAGTATGTTTTCTATATGTCAGATATATCAGATGTCAAAAAAGTTTTTTGCACAATCCAACTCTTGTGCCAAGCAGCTGTTGCACATGTTTGTGACCAAAATTCCAACTCAAGTATAGTACAAATTAATACTATAATACACAAATCGAATCATACAATCATTGTATTAATGTATAATACATTGACTCATACTAGATTACATTGACATAAGTAGCGCAATACTGCTTATCTTATCTTAATTTTGGTATATGAACATAAAAATAAATCATGCTCCATATCTGAAAATCATCCACTACAAAAAACATGTGATATTTCACAAAATGATTTTTTGGTGGCAGCCACACTAAGACAAATACAGCGAATCACTACAAAACCACGCTGCACTAAGATTGTTCACACTCTTGGCTACAACTTTAACTTGACAACTTTTGTCTGATTCAGTCGGTAAGTTGAGATAGGGGGTTCCACATGAAAGCGTCATCCTTTTTGGTGCAAAATAGACCCCGTTGTGCAAAATAATTTTTTACTGGTATGATTTTTTCTAGTACAACATGGGAGGTTGCTCTGAAGATCTATTGAGAATAATATTACAAGACATACGAGTTAGAGAGGAAATTAAATAAAAACTGTGTAATTCCTCATTGTACCATACTCTCTATACTTTTACATCTATGTAACCACCGATTACCCTCCCAACTCCCTCCACAGCATCGCAGAGTTTACCTACCATACCATTTACCTCCTTGTCCTCTATCCATCCCTCAACCACAGTCAGTCGCCTGCCTCCGAATCCAAAACACCATGATGGACGACGGATGGGCCTCCCACGACGACGATGGCGTGTTCGACAGCGTCTTCGACGATGACTTTGACGATGATTTCGACGATGTTCAACTCCACCATCCTTCTCAAACTCGACCTACGTCATCCGCCGCTGGCCACGTCCCCGGCCACGGCGGCAACAGAATCGCCGGGATGGGAAATAACGACGCCAGGGAAAACGCCGCCAATCATTATTTGAGCGACAGCTCTAGCAACAGCTGCAGCCGCAACAATAACGCCAACGGAGGAGAATCTCTCTTTTCCGGCTTCGGCTTCGGATCGGAAGCCGCTCCTCCTTCGTCGTCTCATCTCGGCGACATTCAGCGATTGTCTTCCGGGTGGATATCGCCGGGAGGTCCCGCCAACGATAGCGAGAGTAACAACGCCTTCTCGGAAAGACCGACGCGAATGACGGGGGGGTTGGGAGACGATGGAACGGCCGCCCTGAATGCGCATCGCCACGACTTGAATTTGAATTTGAATTTGAATTTGAATTTGAATTTCGATTCGAATTCGAATTCGAATTCGAATCCGGCGGTTCCTCCTCTTCCTCCTCCGTCGTCGTCTTCTTCGTTTTCGTCGGCGACCAGAGTGTTCACCACATTGCCTCCCCGCCCTGCCGCCACCGCAGTCGCCGTCGATGTCCCGGGTCGGGGGGAACCGTGTTCCGCGGCGGATACGACGGTGACGTCTACGGCGGCGACGACCGTCGCTGCGATACCGAATCCATCGACGAGAACTTCCCTCGAATCGGCGATAGCCAGCGAGCCGGAGGATGGGGGGATGACGAAAGAGGGATGGGACGATTCTCTGGATTTGGACGAGTCGGCCCTCGTCGACAACGAAGAATTGCAGAAACGCGATTGGCATTCTTCTCGCGGTTCCGGATCAGCATCGGCGGGAGACGCGGCGGAAGAGGGAGACGGAAGAGCCGCGAGAAGCGCCGGGACCGCCGCTGCTGCCACAACGATTGGAACTCCCGGTCGGGGAAACTTTTTACTGGGGAGGGCAGCGGAAAAGTTTGGGGCGGCGTTGTTGGCTTCCATGGAACGCCATGATAACGACGACGACGACGACAACGATGATGATTACGAAGACCAGGAGGAGGGAGATTACGAACGAGAAAACGGTGACTTGGACGGACACAGCTTTGACGAGCGCGATCATGAACACGGCAATGACAGTTGTAATGATAATGATGATGATATCAACGATGGAACCAATGGACGAGGAGAACAAATCATGTTGGGACGACAACATGTCAACGAACAAATTCGACAGGAGGAAATCGACAACGACGAAGGCGATGACGGGGACGAAACTGAAGATTCACGCTCTCCTGTTACTGCTACTGCTGCTGCCCCGACTGCCAAATCGGGATTCGGTGGTTTCGGAGGAGGATTTGTCATGAAGGGGTTGTCGAGGTTCATCGAGGTGGCTACGGCTCCTGTCGAAACGGAAGAAGTGGAGGATGACGACGATGAGGATGGATGGGCAGATGACGATGATGACCTCGATTTTGGCGAGGATATCTTTGAAGCAGAGGCCGATGACACTGCAAACGACGATGGAGAGCGACGAAAGGATAGTGCCGAGGACGTATCCCATTGCGAAGAGAAGAAAGAGTCGACGAAGCAACCTTTCACTAGCGATGATCATGCCGACATGGAACCGGAGATGACTGATGAAGACCCAATGCTCTCCACTGAAGGATGGGATGACGACATTATCGACGTTGATATTTCCACCGACGACAATGATGGAACTGCAACGCAGCCATCCGAGATGGCTCCGCTCTCTGAATCAGAAACAAAGATATCGTTATCTGCTCAAGATGCAGTCATATCTCCATCGTCATCGCGGCCTCCACTGCCGCCCTCCAATCAACCGCCTGTAGGATTCATGACCCCGCCACCGCCGATGCAGACCCATCCAACTCCGACCACGTCGAAGCATGGAGCAAATAACGATGTTTCCGACTCCATTCAAGATTTGGTAGCCATGACGGAATCCGCACTCGATTCAGAATTGAACAATTTCAGTTGGAAAACTCCGCGCAGAGAGACGGACAGCAAGAAGAATATCATTATCTCGGGGGCAACGGCTCCGGACGGTAGAATGGAAGCAACCCATCCGGATGGCATGGGAGAATGTCAAGACATTGTGGAAGATGACTTTGAATTCCAAGACAATACGAATGGTGACGCTGCTCGGGACGGGACGAAAAATGAACCGTGGGCAGTAGAAACGAACCCCTCTATCGATTCCGTGACAAGTGCCACGAAAGAGACTTCGGAGGATGGAGACGTTCCGAAATCTCTCAGCGATTTTGCGAATGCTCTGAATGCGGAGCTGGATAGTTTTTTTGATAGCCCCGATGAGATCGAATCTAATTCCTGTTTTGACGGCGATGCAATGGGAGAATCTGGAGAGAGCATCGACAGAAACTCGGTCAAAGGCGAGGCATCAACATCAATGGAAACATCCAACGAGAGTTTACAAGCAAAGGAGCCACCTGTACAGAATGATGAGGCCCCATACAATTACGAATTCAGTAAAAACAAATCGCCTGAGCCTGTGCAAGCAGTGCATCCCGAGCACCCTACCCTTCCTCATCAACAATCTTGGTATATAAATGCGATGGTAGATGGTAAGGGCGGCGTCGTGTACGATGGCACCGAGCGAGAGTCAGACAAAAAGAACCATCCCAAGAAAGGGCACTTCATCGATCCAGTAGCATCAACTCCCGACGAATCTTCACTGCAACACACTCCCGTTGGAATGCCACTCAGCGAGATGCCTTCCCGGTCGACTTCGCCTCCAATATCGTCTGATTCAGAGAATCAATTGAAACATTCGGAACTCCAATGTCAGTGCCTCGAACTAATTCTGCCCTTTCCGGAGAATGGCAATATGGAATCGCAAGAACCCGGGTATGGGACCAAAAAACTTCCGGATGGTAGCATCGTCCTTGTCAACTACGAACAACTTTTGCAAAACGAGGCTACCAAACGCATCCTTCTCCAGCGATCCATCGAAACTTTTGAGAGAACCATAGAGAAACTAGACTCGAGGAATGAGGCATCGAGGAAATATGCAAAAGAAAAAGAGGAAGCGAAGAGGGAAGTTGACTGTCAACTCGTCTCAGCGCGTGACGAAATCGCCCAGTTAAAAGATTTAGTTTCTCAACTTCGACTTGAAATCGATGCTGAAAAGAGTCGTGCTCCAGGGAGCGAGGCGCGTTTATTCGAGGAAGAACTGGCAGCTTCTACTGAGCAAAACCAAGTGCTTCAAATGAAGGTCCAGTCTTTAAAGCTTGAATTGGAAAAAAAGAACGACTTGTGCAACAAATTTGAGGCATCTCAGAAATCATTACAGCTGGCACTGGAAGAGGTTACAGATGAAAAGCGTCAACTCCAATCAGATCTATCAGAAAGCCAAGCGAATGCTGAAAAGCTCAAAGACATCAGCGAATCGTTGCAGGTGCAATGTGATGGTCTAAATTTTAAGGTGAAAGAACTCGTGAGTGCTAACGCCGGTTTTAAGGATGCAAAGGACGAAGCCGCACGATTGCAATCCACTCTACAGTCTTTGGAAGATGACATGAGCGAGAAGGCGAAAGAGGTCGAAAATTTGAAACGCCAACTCAGTCAGTCCGAAAATAACCAATTCAATTTAACATCTGAACGCAATAAATTTCAAAGCGAGTGTGCTCGCTTGGAATTTGAACTGTCAGAAATGAACTCTAAACTAGTTTCTCTACAAGAAGAACAAGAGATCATTCGTTCGATGAACACTAAGTACGAGACTCAGATCTCTGAGTTGAATGCGACCATCGAATCGATGTGCGATGAAACCTGCGAAAAAGACAAGCTCGCTGCCGAGGTTGCGTCTTTGCGGTATGATCTGGGAATGAAAACCGCAGAGTGCGAAGAAGCTGCTGAATCGCTCAAATTGATGCAGACAAAGTTGGGTTGTGCGGAGGCTCGAATTTCCGAATCCAGCGCCACTCCATCAACTGAAACTCTTTCCAATGTAACAGAGCCCTTGAAAGCTGAAATCGAAATGTTGGAAAAGAAAGTGTCTAGCTCCGCCAGCGCACTTGCCGAGGCTGAAACTGTTAAAGCGGATTTACAAATGAAGCTGGCAGCTAGCTGCACCACTGTCAGGTGCTTAGAAACTGAAGTGAAGAGCCTACAAGAAGAAGTCAGCGACGTAGTTAACCTGCAAGAGGAATTGGACTCAGTGAAAAAATCGCTTGAAGAATACAAAGTGAAATTTGATGAACTTTCTACTTCACGTGATCAGTTGGAGGTGGACTTCTTCAACGCCCGTACTGAGCACGAAGAACATGTTTCCTTATTGCAGACAACGATATCTGACTTAGACGAGCAAGTTTACTCATTACGGGAAGAGTACGCTGAGCTCCAAACTGATTTTGATGACACAAAAAGGAAATATAAAGAAGAACATACAATCATGACCAAACGTTATGTTATTCTTGCTGAGGAAGAACAGAAACTCAAGGTGGAGCTGGACGAATTGAGAGTACAATACGACGAGCTGTCGAAAACGACATCCGACACAATTTCTAAATACGAACAACAAGTTTTGGAGCTGCAGGGAGAAAATCTAGAAGTATCGGCGGCCCTTGAAGTCGCGAGAAAGAATGCCGCCGAATCAGCGGAACTTCTCGAGACGAAAGAACAACTCCAACAAGAGCAATATCGATCGAGAGATTTGCAGAGTGCCATTGAAATCGCCACGAAAGAGAAAGATTCTTTTTCGAAGAAAATCGATGACCTTCGTCAAGAATTAGAATCCGTTTCTCGTGAACAAGCTAACATCACAAAAACATTGGAAGCTAGAGCCAGCACTGCAGAGCATCGTAATAATCTCTTGAATATTGAGTCCGCAACTTTGCAAAAAGCTAATACAGAAATGATGCAAACGATTGCGAAGTTGAATGAAGAATTGCAGGTTCTGAAGGACGCGAATGCTAAATTGGAAGACAAGCTCTTCGACATGTCTTTTGATACCGATAAAGCTAGCGCACTCGCGGAAGAAAACTCGAAACTGAGGAGCGAGAGGGACAAATTGGAAAATCAAGCTGCCAGTCTTGCGGAGAGAATAAAGTTGATGTCCTCCCAGGAGTCTTCTGTAGCTGAAACAGGTAATAACTTGAGCGCAGATGAAAGAGACGCATTACTCTCCCGGATATCAGAACTGGAGGATGCGCTCAAGAACGACAACCTCAACGACTTGCGTGATGAATTGACTTCGTTGCACGAGGAGCGCCAGGAGCTTGATGCAGATAACGAAGAATTACTAGTCCAACTTGGCCTCATGCAACAAAACGAAGAAGAAATGCAGGCTGAGCTATCCGAGATGCGAGAACAGGTGCAAGCGCTGGAAAATCAATGCAAACGTTTGCAATTAGATCTTGATGAATCAAGAAAAGCTTGTAAACTGTCCAATGATCGTGCTGACTGCGGATCAAGCATGGAAGATTTTCGAAGTGAAAATGCAAGGCTTTGCTCAGAAATTTTTGTTCTCAATACTGAAAATGAGTCCCTGAAGAATAGAATAAATGAGCTTCAACAACAACTCGAAAACTTCAAACAGACAATTAATCAAGACGCTGAAATTACTGAAGAACCTAATGATTCTGTTCATCTACGCGAGAAGATAGACAATCTTGAGCTTCAAATGGTCGAGAGAGAGAAGGCGATGGAGACAATGAGAGCCGAATATCAGTCCACTTTGGATAGCAAGGATAAGATAATTTCCGAACTATCTGCAGAAAAGTTCTCCCTGGAGAATGCTATGAAAGATATATCCAATAAAGAAGAATTGAAGAACGCTGAACTTTCCTCGCTCCAAAAACAGGTCGAATCATTACGGATCGAAAATGAGCAAGTCGTCAATCTTAATTTGGAAGCTCATGAAGTAGAGGAAGAGAAAGAGTTTGACGATATTGGAGACATTCAAAATCTTCTAGCTGAGGACATTGATTCTGATGATTATCTCAGACGTCAAATTGTAATTTTGGCATTAGCGCTTGAACGATCCGAATCGCAGAGAGCAGATGCCATTGAGCGTGTTGTGAAAGAACGCAAGTCGAATGCAATGAGTTTAAAGCAGTTGGGAGAGTCTGTAAAACGTTTCTATTCCGCAGTTCGATGCAGTGATGCTGTGTAATATCTTCGACGTATTTATTCTTAAAAAATACGATGATAACATAAGAGTTCGATACTAAACACGTTGAAACATCATTTTATTTAAACAGGTCTGACAACTGACTTAAAAGCTGGATTGATATTACTTCAACCTCCATGTTAACTTGATTGATCGTCCGTAAAAATCTCTTGGAGAAAAGCTTAGGAGAATATGTACTCAGAAGTACCTCCAGACGAACTCACAGAATATGTCCGCCCTTCATTTTTGAAGCCATTGGATTGAAAACGTCAAATCCCCATTTTAAACAATTCAATATGGTGCTACAAAGCCACAAATGATAGATTGACTATGAAGCGTCCACGACAAGAATATGTCGTGATTGATCGGAGACTATGCCAATTTTTGCAATATACCAATCGATTAAAGATTCTTTTGTCATAATGATGATCTAATGCACTCTAATACGCTCCATCCATACCCGCCAAACTCGCGATGATAATTTTGTACCCATCATCCAATGGCACCTCCCTATCCTTGACACTCTCACAAATCTTGGGCATATCAGTCTTCATGTCCAAAAACTGACACAAGTACAACAAAAGCGCAAAATCTGATAACAAATCAATGAATGTCCACCCCGAAGTACCACTCTTGGACAACTGCTTCTTCATCTCGTCGTGAGTCTGAACCCGATTGTCCATTGCTCGATTCGCTCTCGGAAACATGGCCACCAGCATGTCCGACTGGTAGGAATTGATAGGAACCACAGTCAAGAAAAAGTTGTTTTCCACAGTAGCACTGGGTTTTCCCTCTTGTATTGCGGTAAAAGTCTCGTTGACATAACAAAATCCAGGATTGGGGCCCACGTCCAATGCTTCCTCGGCAACCATTTCCATACACTGTAGACTCACTTGAAATGCCTCCATTACCACATTTCCGTCATCTCCGACCGTGACACGAATAGTGACAAAAGGAGTCTCAGCGATCCCCCCAGCACATTCCAATTGTTGCTCCGCTGCCATGATAACCTCAGCCGCAGACAACTGAAATCCTTCTTCGCGAGGGGGATGTCCCACAATCCACCCTACTTTTCGGAGACCGAGCATATTGGCTAGAGACTCAACTGTCTCTTCATTGGGGTCGTCGAGAATGACAAATCCTTCCGCTGCGTCGGGATCAGCCTCTTGAGGAGGTTCGTATATTGCCTCCACGACGACTTTATGATTTTTCTTCTTGATTTTATCTTTGTCGGGGTCTTCGTACAATCGCGCTCCCCATTTCGAGCTGGCGGTTTCTGCCTTTCGCTTTTCCTCCTCTTCCTGACGTTTCACTTCCTCGGGATCGATCTCCTCATCGACAAATCTCCCATAAAGATAACCGAACCTCTGTTGCTGAAATTGAAACTTTCGTAAATAGTTCTGAAATTCACCAGCGGCCGATGTTTCCAAATGGACTCCCCCTTTCCCTACGAAACTGGCTTCTTGTCGTTGGATTTTAAAGTTGAATTTGTCATCCATGGCGGTAAATTCTTGAAGCGTCCAAGCCATTTTCATATCCCGGAGGGGAAGGAGTCCTTTGCGAAAGCCCCGATCGGCGGTAGGGGCGGAGGCCCCGTCTGAGTGAACGAGCTGAATCGAGCCGTCTTTCCCGATAATTCTCTTGGTGTTCGCACCGGTACTAGCAACGGGGGCAACGGAATCCGCGGCAACGCTTGCGTCCGGTGACATTGCCGCATCCCCACCGGCAGCAGCTTCTACCGTATTCTCGGCACAAGTGGCGACATCCACGCGGCAGTGGATCATGGCTCCGTGGCCCAATCCCTGTTGGCTGAGCGGAGTCGAAGGGTCGATGGGTCGATCGCATCGTGGGTCGAAAGATAGGGGTTTTTCGTACACGACGTGAGGGCGAGTTTTGGAAATTCCGGAGATAACGTCGGAAGTTGTGGCGGTGGCGGCGTCGAGGTCTTCGACTCGCCATACGCCTGTGTTTGTTCGGACGCGGATGATCATGGCAGTATCTAAGTCTTTATTGCTGTGTAGATTCTAATATAGCGGTTATCGGATCTTGAGGCGGAATTTTTCTTTCAAATGGATATAAAAACAAACCCCCAAGAGGAGTGCCGGATCCTTGTCGTTATTTTCTCTAATTATACCAATTTAAGACCAAGATCAATTAGTTAGTTAATCTCTCAAATGCCGTAATTAGCAGTGAAACAGCTAAATAACAGTAGGTTTTTTATGAAGTCAGCGACACGTCGTTACACAACGTTGGGATCTAATATTGAAAATAGGGGATCTGGCATACTCAATCTTAGTGCCCTCGAATTGCGACAATTTTTGACCATAGGTTGTTGTTATAGCGCCTTTTTTGTACCAAGTTGAATGTATGAAAACTCCAAAAAATCCTTTTTTTCGCAACTATCGCCCCTCGGTTGATTCCCAAAAAGCTTGGCCGGAGTGCCATCGTATCCTCCAGATACATCAAGCCAACCTATCACTGGCGGGAGATCTA